>CM035430.1:112405303-112505303 GCA_020310875.1 Ceratopteris richardii
GCTTTTGTGCATGTAAGGCTTGAGTTGAGAAACAAAATGCAAAGTCCATAAAAGGAATCTTCATGGGTTATGGAGATGAAGGTGGAATGGGCTACGTGATTTGGCTACCTCAACTCAAGAAGGTAATACACAGCTGGGATGTTGTATTTAATGAGGGAAGGCTGCTCAAAAATGATTGTGCCTCTAAAAGTGACCATAAAAAGGTCAAATTTTGGCATGTACAGCCACGTGTTAAATCTGATATGAACCCTCAGGATGTACCACATTTGGCTGGAAATGAAAATGAGCTAGTGGTTATTGAGCCAGATGATGTTGGACAGCAAAACGAGGCTCCTGATGGGCATATGCAGCCACCTGTTCATGCTGAAAAATGATGTACAGCAGTCCATTAACAATAAAGAAGTTGATGTTTGATGTATATCCATTGTTAGATAATGTGGGTCATTGGGTGAGAAGATCTACACGTCCGAGGAGGCTAGGGAACTGATATGACCTCTTTGTACATTACATTATGTTATCAGATGAGGGTGAGCCTCTCACTTATAAAAGGACAAAGCTACGTGAGCGCAAGAAGAAGTGGGAGTTAGCCATGCAGGAAGAGATAAAGGCCTTGCATGCAAATGATACTTGGGATTTGGTTGAGTTGCCCAAAGGTAGGAAGGCCATTCCCAACAAGTGTGTATACAAAGTCAAAACTGTTGATGGCAAACCCAAGTACAAGGCAAGGCTGGTTGCTGAGGGATATGCCCAAAACGAGGGCATTGATTTCCAAGAGGTGCTCTCTCCAGTGGCTGAAATGACCACATTACGTGTGTTATTTGCTCTCACAACTGCCTTGGATTTGGAGTTATTCCAAATGGATGTTAAAACAGCCTTTTTGCATGGTGGTTTAGACAAAGAGCTGTAAATGAAACAGCCAGAAGGATATGCCATTCCTGGAAAAGAGCATCTGGTATGCAAGCTGAAAAGTAGCTTATATGGGCTGAAACAGTCCCCTAGACAATGGTATAAGAAGTTTAATGCATTTATGCTCAAACATGGGTTCAAAAGAAGCCATGCAAACCACTGTTTGTACACTAAAAAGGATGAAGATGGCAGCTCAATAATTCTTGTGTTGTATGTAGATGATATGCTGCTGGCTGGGAAGAAAAAGAGCACTCTAAATGCTCTAAAACAGTGGCTGAACTCTGCATTCTCAATGAAAGACCTTGGGGAAGCTGAGCATATTCTTAGTATGCGAAAAAATAAGGATAGGCAGCAGCATACTTTGCATTTGTCCCAAGTACATTGAAAAGTGTTGGACAAATTTAATGTGGCTGATGCTAAGCCTCTTGGAGTGCCATTGCAGCCACATGTTAAGCTTTCCAAGGATGACTGTCCCAAAGATGATGATGCATCCAACTACATGAAGAGTGTTCCATATGCATCAGCTTGTGGTTCACGTATGTATGCTATGGTTGCCACTCGGCCAGACATTGCTGATGCAGTGGGAGTGGTTAGCAGGTTCATGGCTAATCTTGGCAAAGCTAATTGGGAGGCAGTCAAATCTATCTTGAGATATTTGAAAGGGACCAAAGGTAAATGCCTATGTTATAGAAAGTGTCGATTGGAGTTAAAAGGATTCTGTGATTCAGACATGGCAGGTGATGTAGACACACACAAGTCCACAAGTGGCTATGTATACACCCTTGCAGGTGGAGTGATTTCATGGTGCTCTAGACTTTAGAGGATAGTTGCACTATCTACTACAGAGGCTGAATATATTTCAGCCACAGAGGCCTCCAAAGAAGCCATTTGGTTAGCTTGCTCGTGCATGAGGTAGTTGAGATGTATTTTGGCATGTATACATTTTCTTGTAATCTTCCCTCACCCATTTCATGTATTCCTTCCAAAAAAAAAAAAAAAAGAAAGGGAAAGAGAAGAGGCATCGAAGATATTCTCTCCAGTGCTCTAGTGGTGAGCAACCTGTAGATGCCCCTTTTGACAAAAGCACATTTTCATGGATGTGTTTTCATGGATATATATATTATATTTTCACATATTTTCATGGATGAATATTGTATTATAAAAGCGGGAGGTAATATAGAGGGATATGCAAAAAAGCAGCAGCCCAGCCGCTTTTTTTGCTTGTCATCTACTTTCTGGACTATGAAGTAACCATGTGGACTATGACCCAATCGACCATGGTCCACTTGGTCCTTGCCCAGATAGTCCATGGTCCAGCGAATGGACCATGGTCTAGAGTGGACCTTAGTCCGAGAATATATTTGACCTTGGATGAATTGACAAACTTGGCAGCACCCCACACTCTCTGAACCACATGGATGTCCATGCTGCGAGGTTCAGAGACAAAAAGAAAATCAAAGTTATCTTATATCTCTCCACCTAGAGCTTAGCCTATATAAAGCACATTGTTGGCCATGGAGGGAGTTATTCTCACCACATTGTTGGCCATGGAGGGAGTTGTTCGTGAGAACAGCAGCTTGTCTTGTGAGTGGACAAGGATTGCACTCTTGTACTTGGAGGAGCAACATGAGCAGGACTCTGCCTCTCTACTTCTTACCCTTGTAATGCCTTTTAGTAATAAAAGATATCTCTAATGCCCTTCTTCATCTCTCTTCCTTGTCTCGCCCCTTCCCTTGATTGTATTGTCTGTAATTACAGTACTTTTGTCTATCGATGTTAATATTTTCTGCTGAAGTATGTGAAAATGTTTGGCTATTGTGATAATTGCATTATCTACCATCCACCAGAGCTTCCATGCATACTGCATAGACTGGCTACCCGCTCCAAGGACAAAATTTAAGTCTACACTTGTTCCCCCCATGCCCCCCTCCAAGTCTTGCAACAAATGATGTACTCTCCTGGCAAGTGGTCCCCTTGGGGATGGAAGCAGTATGCCCTTATGTAGTGGTTACCCGATCATGAGTTGGTCATCTGTATGCTTCAATTGGCTGCCCATGCAGGGCCTCTCCACATGAAGGTAGTGGTCATCCAAGTGCCCTCTAGAGGGTGACCTATTTGAAGAATACATGAAGGTAGTGTCCGTCCAAGTGCCCTCTGGATGGTTCCCTATCTAAAGAGTACATGAGGGTAGTGCTCTCCTTTGCAATCAAATTGTGGTCAGCTTAAACTAAGCTTGGTCTCCTCTGGTTAGCATATTGGTCGGCCCTCTGCATGTACACCAACAAAGGTTGTTTGTCCCTTTGCATGTACACCGTCATAGGTCTCTCATCCCTCTGCATGTACACCAACATAGGTTGGTCGCCCTTATGCATGTATACCAGCAGAGGTTGGTCGCCCCTCTGCAGGTATACCAGCAGAGGTTGGTCCCCCCTCTGCATGTATACCAGCATAGGTTGGTCGTTCCTCTACATGTACACCGGCATAGGTTGGTCGCCCTTCAACATGGTGAGCAAATTGTTTGCTCACCCAAGACTCCTTTAGCAAAAGTTGGTCATCCATTGCATGATTCATCAGGACTGGATGGTCGCTCCTTGCCTCGCACCATGGTTAACCCTCACATGATGGTAGCCCATAAGTTATCTCAAGGAGTGAAAGGTGGCCCATGCTTCATAGAAAAGTCACTTGGCACACAAGAAGGGAAAAACATGTGCATACAATGAAGAAGGCTGAAAGGCAAGAGTCCAAAGTCCATTGGAGATTGGAAGGTGGTGTGTAGGTGACCCCACCTAGGCAACTGCCTGTCAGTTGGCAGGCACATACTACTGTTGGGCAGCTGCCTCGGGGGGCCCTTCCCTTGCCATATCCTTTATGGAGACTGGAGTGAAGGTCAAGTGGCATGGGCAGAGTCATTTTCCTGCATGCTATGGCCTTCCACCTCTTGTACATGCACAAAAACCTAGTGGTCTCCTGTTGCCTATATAAGGAGTCCAACCTCATTTTTGAAAATCCATTCATTTATGTATCCTTATGCTGTAGGCCATTTTTGTGAGCTGAACTGTTCTATTTTCTCTGTTGGCATCTAATTGTGTGTTCTATTAGTAGTCTATACAGAAGAGGTGGTCTGAATATCCAGCAGGTTGGGCGTGTGTTGCTGTCACCTTGTGCAACCTTGTGGAGAGGGGTGTAGTCGTGCTAGTGGAAGAGTCCTGATGGTTGACTCAAAGAAGGTGTCCTCTCAAAGGAGAGCCAGTGAAGCTACATCTGCCGGTGGTTCTAGACCTATCTCATGTACTGTCTAAATGAATAGTACTGTTGAGTAGTACTACAGTCCTTTTAGTCTTATCATTGAGTTTTCTTTGATCGTTGGGTCCAAGTTCAGCTGTGTATTTTCATGGCATCTTGTTGTCATACTACATTGATCCATTGCATTTGTAAAGACTCTATTTCTATCCTACAGTGCTAGTGTTGGTCCTGTTGATATTTTGTAGTGCCTAAAGTGTATTGTACATGGAGGGATTAAATCTCTTGACTGGCTTCTGTCTCTACTTGTAGTCTATTGTAATCGGTCCCAAATGGTTTGTATCTCTCCTACTGGTGATTTCCGTAGCTATTACGATTTTTTATATCAGGCAAGCTGTCCGATATTCAAGCGGCTGTCTTACATATACTTACTCTTGTAATTTTCGAGGTGTTCTATTTTCCAGCATTCTCGTGTCTTGAGCTGTTGTCTGCCTTCAAAATCACAGAACATGTTACAGAGTATACTTCTCCAACGAGAGTTGGTCCCTAAAGTAACCACCCAACAGGGGCAGCTACACTCACGTCTCATTTTTTTCTCCGGAGGTAAGCAATAGGAGCCTCATTTCTTGTTTGATATAGTGTGGAAAAGCTAGGTGCTGGAATTTCTTACAAAAGGACATGGGGATCAGCACAGAAGGATTCTCATCTCTTCTACACACACTCGCAAGCATGGTGTTGCTGAGGAGCTGCTGCTGCTGATTTGCTGTTATTTTGCTGCTCACACACACTTGGAGAAGAGCTGTGCAATTTATCCGCACAGACATGCTGATGGTGGTGATGGATTTAGCTTATGGGGGTGTCCTCCAACACATGGAGGTGCTCTAGGAGGAGTGTATGCTTATACACTTGGAGATCTTTCCACTCTTCAAGGAGCACTCATTGAGAGCTTTCTAATGGTATATAACATTACACCATTTGACACCAGAAGGTGAACCAAAAGTCAAACCCTAAATTCTGCTTTTCATAGTGCTTTTCACTCATTATATCCAGGGCTGAGATTTAATTCCCAAAAAACCAAGAAATCAATGTCTCAAGATCAATCGACCCTAAAGCATACACGAAAAGCCAACATCTGTTCACCAAAAGCATAATTAAAGCTTTAGCAAAAAATCAGCTGTAAATCATGCTTATGCAGCTTTTTTGCTTTTCCGAGTGTGCTTTTCGTGGGAATTGGATGGCTATATAAAGGTCTTATGGGCTCATTGTAGCGTCAAGTTTAGAGAGCTACTCTCACAGAAGCTCTAGGGTTTTGAGCTAGGAGCACTCTTGGAGGAGATAGTGCATATTTGGAGGAGTTTTTGGCAGCCAACCCATCATCTTTTTCACACTGTGTTAGTGTTCATACTGATTTTGTGGGTATTGGCTTCTTAATTTAAGATTTCTTCATATGTTGCTGCTGTACCAGGTTTCTACCTACCTCTTCCATAGTTTCATCTGAACATCAGAGAAGGCCTAATTTCAAACTAGGGTTTGCTGTAATAACTGTTTATGACAGTTTTCACACTTCATATTGCACATATTCTCTCACACAATACCTCTTAGGCACTCTCTCTTTACATTTTGCACCTAGAACTCTTTTCGTTCAGCCCAATTTCAGTTTAGTATCATTACACACATTGTATAGCTCAACATCAGAGAGGAACTAATTTCAGATTAGGGTTTGCTGTCAACCTCAAAGGTATTCTTTGAAGCTTAACTCGTATTCTTGAGTTCCAGTCTAACTCTCGTAGAGAGATAAAAAAAGGATTATGGTCGGAAAGAAGCATTGTAGCATCAATCCACATTGTGACGTGGCATTTAAAGTATAAGCATGAGAATAATAGCATGTGTCCAACGTACTCATAGCTTTTCTATGCGATTTGGAGTGAAAAGTATATCGTAATGTATGCCCTCCAGTGTAGCCCCATAAGTCCTTACAATTCAGGCGATCCAAGATTTCCCTCAAGATAACTTTATCGTGCGAAGAAAGCAAAGAGGAAGCAGTTGTGCAGTCCGCATCAGCATCTACCTTATTAAAGTCTCCACACATTAAAATACGAGCATCTTCCTATACTCGAACATATGCACAAGACTGAATAGAGTGTAGCAGGTCTTTCCAGGTCTCAACTCTTTCCATCAGAGAGTTAGGAGCATATACATTTATACAAACATACAAAACACCATGCAACTTAAGATGAGGGGTAAGAAATCTGCCTTGAGGATCATCAAACAACACCATGAAATGATTATCCTTTCTGATAATGAAAAGACATCTTGAGTATTTATTCTTGATGCTATTATAAAGCAACATAAAATCCTTTGTGTAGGGAAGCAAACCCGCATGATCATGCTTTTTGTGCTCTTGAATCATTACCAAGTCTAATTGATGTCTAATAATCCATCTCATAGTTGCATCGCAATACGTTCTGAACAGTTCGCAACTTTGCAACATTGCTATGTTTGCAACGCGTTGCTTTGCATGCACTTTTTTTTTTTGTAATGCGAAAATACTTATAAGTATGTTCTCCTTAGGAGTGATAAGAATTTATTAAAAGTTTTATCCAAAATGTCCAATACATGCAATAGAAAAATCATGGAGTATGAGGAAGACATAAAAAGCTATAAAAGTGTAGAGATTTATTTATGTATGATTTTCTTTATGGGCTTTATTGTCTTGAGATAGACTCATTTTTTGGATTCCCCATGTTCTCCTTGTAATGCATTTACATAGCTTTGACAAAAGCTTCATCCTTGGCCTTGGCCCTTCAAAGCAAAGGGTACTCTTCTATGATGATTGATCTGACTCTTGACATCATCACGAACGTTGAATTGTGTAGGGACTCATCTAGACTTATAATCTATTTATATATGTCCAAGTCTGTCCTATACTATACTATATATGTACGTTTGAACTTTGTATGTATGCAATAACAAATATGCATGTGTATTTATGTATGTATGTATGGATATAGTGTGGAGCGTATACATGGCTCTCTCTTTTTGAAGATTGATATTGCCTATTTAACTCCTTTGTTCATGAATCTATGTAGTATCTACTTACATGTATGTATGTATGTTTGTATGTATAATGTATGTATGCATGCATGCATGCATGCATGCATGCATGTATGTATATATCTATGTATGTATGCATGCATGCATGTATGTAATATGTATGTATGTATGTATGTATGCATGTATGTATGTATGTATGTATGTATGCATGCATGTAATATACATACAACATGTCACGCATCTACTTTTAATTCATAATATATATATGTGTAAAAAGATGCACATCATTGTATATTATTAGCTATAGGAAACCTAGTGGGCCCAATTAAAAAAAAAATCCAAAAAAAAATCCAAAAAAAAAATCACGTTCACAACATTTTAGAAATGTCTAGGTCCAAACGTTGCTATGTTGTTAACACATGAGCAATGCATTGCCTTGGATGTTGCTAACAACTGTGATCCATCTCCACAATCTTGTCCACTTCATATTGCCCCAGACCTTGAATATTCCATGTTGTTAGCTTCATGACTCCGATGGAATAGTATGGGAAGAATCAACATGAGCCAATGCTGGTGCCAGGTCTTGCAACACAATTTCCATATTTTCATAATACTCAGCCATATGGTCATGAGTATGAGGTGCAAAATTAGCCTCATCTGCAAGTGAGGTTGAGTAGCTAGATTGGATTTACTTCGTTTTTCATGAAGCAAAGCTTTTCGGTAGGTAACTTGAGTAAAACCATCATTATCAACAATTCTCTTCCCTCCTTCCTCTCTACCCCCCGGAGCATCTTTAATCGTTCCTTATCCCTCTCTCCTCTTATATACATTAAGCTTTAGCGGGGTAATTAGGGTGTGGGATGCATCAGTTTCCCACTATCTCTTTCCCTTTGTTACTGAGGCCTTGAACTGCTGGAGGTTTAGGGGCTGCCATATTACCAACATGCCTAATAGCTGGGATAGTTCTTTGTTTGCCAAATATTTGCTATGTAGGAACCAATATTTTTACTACGAGGACAAGAAGGGATAAGATTTACTCAATCATATTTTAGGGGAGGGCTATTTTTCGAGTAATGGCCTAGATTACCACAATGAAAACAAGATCCAACCATATTTTCCCACTTTAAGTAAATGACGATTCTACCCACATTAGGCACATTAATGCCAAGTGTTTTAGGAAAAGGTCTTGAAGTATTCCACAAAATACAAATCCTATTTTTATTTGGTTCAAAAATAGAGAGGGTATATAGCAACTTCCCCCAAAATTTTAGCCACATGTCCAATATTGATCCACGAGAAGGATGGAAGATCTATAAGCTCCACCCAAACATGACATTTATAAGGAAGCTCTTCTTTCATTGCCTTAATCGACTTCCAAGGAAAAACATGTGCCATCAATCCTCGTAGAGAGATAGTTTGTCGCTCTAAAAACTGTGACTTAGTATTGTTATTGCTTTGACTCCCTGTATGTAGCACTCAATTCCACAACCTCTGAATTTACTAAACCTAAGAACCTGAAGTGTGCCCAACTCCCCAATTAGAAGTGTTCAATGAGGTGACAGAGTCGTAGCTGGTACCTTCAAGACCTGTATATGTCAAAGGCAATTGGAAAGCAGATGATGCGGATGAAGTCTAAGGAGGAGCCCAGGAGGCGGCCCTAGAGTCTTCATGCACTGATGGGAGGATAGCGCTGATGGTTTGAGGCTACTTCTTCATATATAAGAACCAAAGGATAGCTGCATGGGATGGTGCTCAGGGATACGACAAGAGGCATATTAATCAACACATGAAGATGAGAAAAAGATGATAAAGTGATGAGGTTTAATGGATGGGATTGACTATCATAGATGGAATGACACACAGAAAATCGAGCTGTGGCATTGGCTTCACCCTCTTTGAAAAGTGCTTTGGAAAGAAATATGGCACTCCGTGTGGAGGACCTGGGTGCTAGTTTTAGAGGTAGCCAAACTTTACAGAGGCTCAATCTAAGAATCCGGTTTCTTTTCGTAGAGGAAACCATATGTGATTATCTTTAACTGTTGTATATGCATACACATGAGATTGTTAAGAAGAACGAAGTAGTTCATTATGATACACTATGTTGCGGTGAGGTGCGGAGTTCGGAGGTATCTTTGTGTGTGTGGAGTGGTGATTCTGTAATGTCTGTAAGAACCAAGCTCTGCAGTGCAAACTGATGTACTCGCTGATTATCAGTCTCATGTAATTGATGGAAGTGTAATCCAAGCAATCTTATTAATCAAGTAACTTTGTCTTTTTGAATTTTCTGTATCTATGAAGATTGATTGTGTATTTGAAGTCTCTGAGTATTACTCAATGTTAATGTTTTGAAAGTTTATGCGGTGCAGTTTGTAATAAGGAACATAAATGCATGTTTATGAGTGTATTCTGCATTCATAAATCCCCGTTCTCGTACCCTTTCCATTGGATAAATGGTGCTGTGATTTACTGAAGTACAATATCGTATAAACATTTGGCAACCATGATGGGATGGGGTCGATGATGAAATACATCACATGCTAGATTGATGTCGTTACGGAATGGGAAGGAATACCTCAATCAAAATCACTATTACGACTACTTGGACAAATTTATTAAGCAGATGTTAGAATCAATACACCTTGAAGATATTTCAATTCTTGAAGAAACTAGTATTCCGAAAGAGTTACTTTACTAGGTGGAGAATGAAGTGCTATCTGCGAAACTCTTGTAGGATTGGATTTTCGAGTGGAAGAACGGAAAGTTAGCCAAGGCTTCGTGGCAAGAGGAATCTAACGGGCTGACCAACAGTGCCAGTAGTAGGACGAAGAATACCGTGCGGAATTAGGTCAATGCGGAAGCAATGAACCCCAACTAGAATTGGCCTTAGCCCTAGTCCCTTTCACTCAATTTAGTGTCTTGGAAGAATTTGATGATATGATGGCATGCTGAAATCCAATCCTAGGGTTAAATTACATGCACTTTTATGGCAGAACAGGTGAAGATCCGGATGTACATGTGCACACATTCGAAAAACCAATATGTCTGCAATCACTGAGGCCTATAAGATGATGACCATAAATCTTAGGTATTCCAAGTGACTCTGGGGAGATGCAGTTAAGTGGCTCATCGAGTACCCCCAGACCATTTCTCGCCTTATGATGAGCTAAACGAAGCTTTCTTAGAACGCTTCCAGGCTGTCAAAAGCATATTGGAACTTTATGCCACTCTACAATACATGATGTGAAAAGGGATGGTAGAGCAATATGCATCAGACTTTAGATCTACGATGTGACAATTCCCTGTAGATAAATGTCCTTCCGAAGAGATGCTGTAGGAATTCTTCGTAGATGGACTACAACCGGCTATCAAGAAATAAAAATTTACACGTATATCTTGGAGCAAACAGGGACACTAGATCAAATAATTGATCTAGTGACAAGAGTTGATCGCAAAATATAGTTAACCAATCTGGTTCTAAAAAGATCAGCCTATCTATGAAGAAAAATACAAATCTGGCTCAAGACTTGTGTTGCCTATGGTGTAGAAATGCAGGCCACATCACTGTTGACTATGCCCTTAATCAGGTATATTGTGTTATTTGTAATAAGAACAATCATAGTATAGAAGAATGCAGATTTAATGCAAAGAATACACTAGTAGCCTCAACACAGGAAGAACCTCCTCTATGGAAAGGTAACTCGACAAGCTATAAGTCTCTGGGTCAATCCAGAAAGTGGATGGAGAGCAAGGACGTAAGAGTTTTCGGATAGATGCAGTATAGAAATACACAGCAATTTTCAGACCAGCGGCAATTCTCCCTCCCAAACTTCCAAGAATACGGACGAGGATGTCGGTTCAAACTATCTGGACCAAGTAATTTTGGAAATCGACTTATGCAATGTCAATTTTGTCTGCAATACGGGCACACGAGGTTTGAGTGTGAAGAAGCCAAGGAATATAATAGGAGAAAAAAACAAGCCAAACTTAAAGCACCTATGGCTAATGATGTCACTTTAGAATATTTGGATCCATCAGTAGCTGTCATTACAAGGTTGCGAGGAATACTAGAACTTACAAGAAGCAACTCATCTTGTGCTAAGAGAGCAGAAACAAAGGTTGAAGAAAGCAATTAAATGGGCTCAAGAGTACCCACCCTATTACGTGGATCCAAAGCCTATTGTAGTGGTAAAACACAATAATAATCATCAGAGTAAAGTTAGTAAGAAAAAATGACATAATATACCAGCCTAGGAGACTAGTGGAGCTCGACAAGAAAAGGAAAATTTGGAACGGTTAGCAGGATGTACAGTTCAAGAAATTAAAAAATCACTTACTAGTGACCAAGACCCTTGTATCGGACTTCGGAATCAGAGGTCCATGGCAAAATGGAATCAGAATGATATTAATCCGGTAGCATGTGAGGAAGGTACCTCTTGTCAGGTATTACAAAATTCACATATTAAATTATCATTAGGAGCTTTGTTTGAATTGGTTCTAGCTTTCAGAGAGAAATTACTAAAGCAATTGTAGAAGAAATATTCACCAGTCTCGAGTCAGGAACCAATGGTGGTAAAAGATATTCAAGATAGAGTAGTGGATTATGCACTTCCCACCATTACGGTGTGGTATAAAAATAAAGCTATTCCTAAGGTCCTAATCGATGGCGGATCAAGCATAAACATTGCTTCCACAACAACGTGCAAGCAAATGGGTTGGAATAGCATTGAGCCAGCCCTATTTTTCGTACGTATGGAAGATCAATCGTGAGTGCAATCGGTGGGGCTGATTGTTGATATATTTAGGTAGTGATGTGTGTGAACACTCTGGGACCGCCGGGGCACTTTTTTCCCTCTTTAGGAGGTTTTTTTCCCCTGGCTTGTATATACGCCTATTGCCCTAATGGGCTACTTATCTTTGTACATTCTCTAGTAATACATTCAGTATTGTGTGTTTGTGCTCCAAGCTTCTTCTTCTTCCTTGTGCTGTTCGCGTGCTTTCGCAGACGTCTATCTCCAACAATTGGTATCAGAGCAGGTCGTCGCTTCTTCTAGGGCGCCCTCGACACTCCTTCGTTTGCAGTCTCAAATTCGCATGAAATTTGGTGAGCATACTCAGGGTGTTTCCGAGATCAAAACATCTTCGCTTTGTGGTGCCGAAATCGCGATTTGAGCTCGTTTCGGCCTCCGAACGCACTATCGCAGCGCTTGTGCAGGCTATTTCGTCCTTTTGTGCCAAAGGTATATACCAGTTTCTGTTCGCCAGTTTAAGCGTCTCGAAGTCTGCTACAGGTCTAGCAGAACTCGTCTGGGCAGTTCTGTTCAACTTTTTGAGATACAGTCAATTTTCTGCATCAAGGTATTTTAGTCACCGGCCATGGTTGAAAGCAGTGATGTATTCCGTATGTTGGCTGTTGAGGATAAGTTGGATGGTACCAACTACCCATTATGGGCTTATATGATGCGACATGTACTGGTTGCAAAAGGATTGTGAAACATTGTGTAGGGTGTTGAAAGACGTCCTGTTACACCTGTAACGACAGGTACTGCAAATACATGTGTTAGAGCTGATGAAGATGGTGTCGAAGATGATATTCCGCAGATTCCTGTTCGTGCTGTTGTTTCTGTTGCACCTACTGCAGAGCAGATTCGTTGGGATGGCAGAGATGCCCAGGCTTATGCATTGATAGCTTTGTCTGTCAAACGTGCCATTATTCCTCACATTCGCTCTTGCAGAACAGCAAAGGATGCTTGGGATACACTTACCACTTTGTACCAGGCTAGGAATGAGGCTCGTTTTGCTTACCTCCGAAAACAGTTGGAGAGTGAGCACATGAATGAAGGTGATTCTATGGACAGTTTTCTTACAAAGATCAAAGACCTGAAGGAACAATTGATTTTTGCTGATGAGGTTATACCAGATAGCTCACTTGTGCAGACCGTTCTGAATGGTCTTCCTGATTCATATCAGAGTTTTGCCTCTACTCTTCGGTTGATGATGAAAGGCAATCCGAATGCCTTGTCATTTGAGGAATTAGTCTCTGTTCTGTTGCAGGAAGATCAGTCCAGGCAGAACAAGTCCATTATGCGTGTTGCAGATCAAGCTTTCCTGGCTAGTCAGAAGGGCAAAGGAAAATGGAGCTCTTCTACTAGTAAGCAGAAATCTGCAAATGGTGCACAATCGAAGAACCAAGATAAAGATGAGAAGAAATCAGAAAAGCAGAAATTGTTTTGCAAGTACTGTAAAGGAAATGATCATATTATAAAGAACTGTCCAAAACTGGCTGCTAAAGAGGCAAAGAAGAAAGAGGCTAGAATGGTTGTTGCAGAGGCCTCTACACCAAAAACAGAGTCTGCAAATCTTGTGCAGGAAGAAGAATGGGCGTTTACTACTGTCTGTAGTTTTGACCCATCTTCTCATGATCAGTGCATGTCTGCAGTAGACTCAGGTGTTTGGTACTTTGACAGTGGGGCAACCAAACGTATTACCTCGCAGCGCAGTTTCTTCTCTTCACTCGAGCTTGCCCCTACAGGGAATACTGTCACATGCGCCAATAACTCCTCTTATCCTGTTATGGGAGTTGGTAAGATCATTCTGACTACTGCTGATGGTAGTTCTTTCACTTTGTCAGATGCTTTATTTGTGCCAGGGATCAAAAAGAACCTGTTATCAGTTTCTGCATTAGCCAAGATTGGCTTGGTTGTGAAATTCGTTGATGACAGGTGTACAGTCCATGATCTCTCAAATGGCGATGTGATTATTACTTCTGGCATTTTATGTCGTGGGCTGTATAAGCTCATAGACTATGAAAGATCTGTGAATGATTCGGCATGTGTAGTTCATGATTCTCAGGCTATGTCAGATGCAAAGCTTTGGCATGCACGCTTTGGTCATCTGAATTTTTACTTTGTTACGCCTGTAGAAATCTGAAATGGTGTCCTCTTTGCCCAAACTTGAGGCACCTAGAAAACATGTTTGTGAAGGCTATATTTTGGGCAAAATGCAGCGTTCTTTCTTTCCAAAAGATGGTTCAGTTCGGGCTACACAGAAATTGCAGCTTGTACATAGTGATGTCTGTGGTCCTATGTAGACACCCTCTTTTGGAAATTACCTTTACTTCGTGACTTTCATTGATGATTTTTCTAGGCATGCATGGGTATATCCACTCAAAGCAAAGTCCGAAGTGTTCATGTGCTTCAAACAGTTTTTGGTTTTGGCTAAAAATCTGTCAGCATGTAAAATGGGCACCCTCCATTCTGATCGAGGGGGGGAATATATGTCTTCAGATTTTAATGCATTTCTGGCTGAACGTGGGATAAAACACCAGTGTACAGTGCCGTATACACCTCAACAGAATGGAGTTGCTGAACGAAAGAACAGGTCACTCATGGAGATGGCGAGGTGCATGGTCAAAAGTCAGGCTTTACCACATAGTTTCTGGCTTGAGGCTGTCATGTGTGCAGCATATGTACTGAACAGGTGTCCCACTAAAGCGTTGCAGGCTATCACTCCATATGAGGCTTGGCATGACCGCAAGCCATCTGTTGCTCATCTGCATGTTTTTGGTTGTTTGGCATATGCATTAGTGCCTGAACAACATCGTAGAAAATTGGATGATAAGGTAGTAAAATGTATTTTTGTTGGGTACAGTTTTGAAAGTAAAGGCTATCGTCTGTATCATCCACTGACTAAACGCATTCTGGTTAGCCGTGATGTTGTCTTTGTGGAAGATTCTATTCAACCATTGCTTTCATGTACTAAGGAGACATCTGTTAGCTCCAAAGACATGTATGATACTTTGATGCCTCTTTTTACAGGTGGACAGGCTAGTGCTGGTCCTAATGAGGCAACTTCTCAGCCTCTGCAGGTTTCATATGATGATGCAGATCATTCCATTTCTGATGCAGATTTACATGATGCACTTGTTGATGAGAGAGCTGATATTGAGCAGGAAAAAACTATGCCAAAATGGCTGGTGCAGACTTTGCGTGACAGCAAATTAGATGCACCTTTATCATATCGTACTCGTTCAGGCTCTCATAGTGCCTCCTTTGCATCAGATTGATATGCTATGGCTGCATCTAGTTTCTGTGATGAGAATGAGCCTGTTTCTTTTGATGAAGCACAAAATTCAGAAAATTGGATGGCTGCTATGCAATCTGAATATGATGCTATAATGAAGAATGGTACATGGTCTTTATGTGACTTGCCTCCTGGCAAGAAGGCCATTGGCACTAAGTGGGTATACAAGCTGAAGCGTAAACCTGATGGTACAGTTGACAGGTATAAGGCTAGGCTTGTTGCAAAGGGTTATGCATAGGAAAGAGGCATTGATTTTGATGAGACCTTTGCACCTACATGCCGTATGACTACTGTTCGGAGCATTTGTGCACTTGCAGCCCATCATGGTTGGAATGTACATCAGTTGGACATTAAAACAACATTTCTGAATGGTGACTTGCATGAAGAAGTGTATGTTTTCAGCCTCGTGGCTTTGTGCAGAAAGGGCATGAAAACCAGGTTTGCAGGTTAAAGAAGGCATTATATGGTTTAAAGCAAGCACCACGTGCTTGGTATGAGAAGATACATGCCTATCTGATTGCACATGGTTTTGAGAACAGTCCAACTGAAAGCACCTTATATGTTAAACGTGCTAATGATGTGCTTCTGATCATTGTTGTCTATGTTGATGACATGCTCCTCACTGGTCCTATTGAGACACATATTGCTGATTTTAAGGCTGATTTGCATGCCTCATTTGAGATGTCTGATTTGGGGCATTTGCATCACTATTTGGGCATTCAGTTTATGCACGTTGATGGTGGAATGGCTTTGTGTCAAACGAAATATATTGACACATTATTGCAGCGTTTTGGCCTTGAAGACTGTAAGCCTATTGCCACTCCTATGGAGACATGTTTACGATTGAGTCTTCATGATGCTGGAGATGCATTTGATGCTGTTCTCTATCAGCAGGCTGTTGGATACTTGATTTACTTATGCATTACTCGGCCAGATATTCAGTTTGCTGTCTCACAGATGAGCAGGTTTATGCATTGCCCAGGAGTCACGCATTGGAAAGCGGTTAAGCGCATCTTTCGCTACTTGAGTGGTACTCGGCTACTTGGGTTGTTTTATCCCAAGGGGGGATCACTACCGCCAGATTTGCATGCTTTTTCTGACTCAGATTGGGACACTCGTGTGTCCACCAGTGGTTTTTGCTTCATGCTTGGTAGCTCATGTATATCTTGGTTGAGCAAGAAGCAACCTACTGTGGCCACTTCCAGTTGTGAGGCTAAGTATAGGGCAGCTTTCACAGCGACTGTTTAGTGTGTGGGGCTCAGACGCCTTATGGCTGATTTGGGGGTTGGCCAGTCTTCTGCCACCACCATCTTCACTGACAGTTAGAGCGCATTGGCAGTTGCGAGGAACCCTGTGTTCCATGCTCGCACTAAGCACATTGAGGTGCATTATCACTATGTCAGGGAGAGGTTCTCTGCTGGGGAGATCAGCTTGGCATATGTGCCCACGCAGGAGAACATTGCAGACCTTTTCACGAAGGCTCTGCCTAGGGAGAAGTTTGAAGCTTTCCGCAAAGCTTTGGGCTTACTTCCTTTTGTGGAGTGATTTCCACATAGCTTGGCACTTCCTTATACATGAGTGCCAGCTCCTTGTTCACCGCATCACTCCCAGGGGGGATTTGTTGATATATTTAGGTAGTGATGTGTGTGAACACTCTAGGACCGCCGGGGCACTTTTTTCCCTCTTTAGGAGGTTTTTTTCCCCCGGCTTGTATATATGCCTATTGCCCTAATGGGCTACTTATCTTTGTACATTCTCTAGTAATACATTCAGTATTGTGTGTTTGTGCTCCAAGCTTCTTCTTCTTCCTTGTGCTGTTCGCGTGCTTCCGCAGACGTCTATCTCCAACACTGATCAAAGGCATTCCCATCTGGATATCTTAGGTGATGTTTAATATTACATTTGTAGTACTAGAGCTCAAAGGAAAGAATCTGGATTACAATTTATTGCTGGGACGACCTTGGAGGTATTATAGATACAATAATGAAAGATCCCATGGAGCTAGGGAACATGCGTGTTGAAGAAGATTCATTAGAAGTTGTAATCTCGGCACTATGGAAGCACCTAAAACTGTCTGAATTTTTGCGGAGCTTGCTCACCAACAAAATTTGGTAGGACGGCTAGCCAGGTGGGTGCTCTTGTTGCAAGTTGAATATGACATTGTCCATTGCCCAAGAGCAAGCCACACCATCGCTGATTTTTTTGTCTCGCATCGATCATGGAGAACCACCAGAGGGTGTTGATGATGCTCTTTCGGATGGGGAGGTCTTTACGATGGCAGAGATAAAAAACGCTCCTCAAACATCCCCGAGTTGGTACGAAGAGATGTTGAGCTTTCTAGAGAATGGAATCGCCTCGTCTCATTTGTGGTTTGCGGCCAAAAAGAAACTTGGTCTCCATAGTCACAGATTGACTATTATCAGGGTTAGTTGTGCCACAAATATCCAATCGGAATCTGATTATGCTGTGCACCTCCCCATGAGGTGGGATTCGTTATCTCGAAAGCTCATGCATGTGATGTTGGTGGCCACTTCAATCATTTAATAACGGTCCGCAAAATCCAGTAGATAGGACTGTGGTGGCCAACCATGTACACGGATGTTCAGAACACAGTGCGGAATTGTGACCCATGTCAACGAATTGGAGAACCTCCCGACAATCACCATTTCCCACCACAACCAATTCTTTCATTGGAGCCCTTTGAGAAATAGGGCCTAGACTTTATTGGGCTAATCAAACCAATAGCAGTGAGAACGGGAGCCCTATATATCTTAACTTGCACAGATTGAAGTATTTCGATGGCAATGCACCACACTGCACTCTCCTTCTCGAGAGCTCCACGACAATATGCTCGGAGTAGAAAACCGAGCTCCTGACGCCACACACAGTACTCCGCACAGAGGTTGTAGAATACGCAGAAAACGCAGTACACAGGGAGCACGAAGACAGACTTCTTAGGTCTTACAAATGCGGTCAAACTTACAGTCTGTGACTGACCAGGCCACTATATGTTTTATTAAAGAACATATACAAAGAAGTGTCCGGTGGCCATTTGGCCTTTCACATGGACACTAACGGTAACAATCTCCCACTAAAGGCCAATATGGCCAGAGTAACTATGGGAGAAAAAAGAAAGAATGATAAAGAATACCTGAGTGTAAGTATACAAACTATACCTCCCACCTGATGGGCATGTTACACAGTAACAAGTGACTGCGTAAGATCAAGAATCAAGTAACCCCCATCAAGTGACAACAGTGTCCAAAGCTATCCTGTGGTAGAGCTTTAGTCAAAGCATCTGTAGCATTATCTCGAGTGTGAACCTTCTCAAGAATAATGCTCTCAGTGGCTAAGCAATCTCTAATGAAGTGATACCTCACCTCAATGTGCTTGGTCTTTGCATGATAGACCGGATTCTTAGCCAAAGCAATGGCACTCTGACTATCACTGAGCAAGTGAGGTACATGCTGAGGCAAACCCATATCACAAGCAAGACGAGAAAGCCACAATGCTTCCTTACATGCCTCACTTGCTGCAACATACTCTGCTTCTGTGGTGGAAACAGCTGTACATTCTTGAAGACGAGATCTCCAAGAGATAGCACCTCCAGCAAAATGAAAAATGTACCCTGATGTAGACTTACGATTGTCTACACAACCAGCATAGTCAGAATCTGTGTAACCAATAATGGATGCTTTCCCTCTACCTAAGCATAGACACTTGTCCTTAGTGCCACTCAGATATCTCAAAATCATTTTGACCGCTTCCCAATGTTTCTTGCCAGGATTAGACATATATCTGCTCACAACTCCCACTGCAAATGCAATTTCTGGTCTCGTAGCTACCATAGCATACATGAGACTACCAACAGCAGACTGATAGGGAATTTTGGTCATGAATTCCTTTTCCTCATCTGATTTGGGGCAGTCATCCTTGCTCAATTTCACATATGTGGGTAAAGGTGTACTCAATGCCTTTCCACCCTGCATATTGAATCGATGAAGTACTTTGGATATGTACTCACTTTGAGACAAGTATATGCATCTTTTACTCCTATCACGAGTGATGCGCATGCCAAGAATATGTTTGGCATCCCCCAAATCCTTCATATCAAATGTCTGACTCAACTTCTTTTTGAGAATTGACAAATCATAAGAGGACTTCCCAGCAATCAACATATCATCGACGTAAAGTATCAAGCATATCAAGCTGCCATCAGAACATCTCTTTGTGTAGAGACAATGATCCTCATTGCTCCGAGAATAGCCTTGGGACTTCATAAAAGCATCAAACTTTTGGTACCATTGTCTAGGAGACTGTTTAAGTCCATACAAGCTCTTCTTAAGCTTACAAACTAGACTTTCCTTGCCAGGAACTACATAACCCTCTGGTTGTTCCATACAGATCTCATCTGTAAGATCTCCATGCAAGAAAGCTGTTTTCACATCCATTTGGACTAGCTCTAAGTCCTCCATTGCAACGAATCCAAGCAACATGCGCAAAGTAGTCATCTTGACCACTGGAGAGAAGATTTCCTCAAAATCAACACCATGTTGTTGCTTAAAACCCTTTGCAACAAGTCGTGCTTTATATTTTGGAGAAGCACTATCTGATGTGAATTTCAGCTTATATACCCATTTACATGGTAAAGCTTTCCTGCCCTTTGGCAAAGGTACTAAGTCCCAAGTACCATTCTTGTGAATAGAATCCAACTCACTCTTCATGGCACGCTCCCACTTGACATGATCCTCTGTCTGCATAGCCTCTTTGTAGCAAGAGGGCTCACCGGCATCTGTTAGCATAACAAAATCTAAACCTGGAACATATCTATCAGGTGGATATGAGACACGTGCAGAACGTCTCAATGGTTGCTGAACAAGAACATGTGCAGACTGATCTGAATGGACATTCTCTTGAACATCCCTATGTGTAGCATTTTTATGCATGCTAACCGGAGGACTAGTATCCTCAAACACCACTCTTCTCACTTCAACCTCCTTAATCGGTTGTTTATGCATCTTAGACTCATTAAAAATGACATCACTACTTCTGATCACTGACCGTGTTTCAGGATCCCATAAGCGATATCCAAATTGTCCTTCTCGACCATATCCAAGAAAAATGCATTTCTTTGACTTATGGTCCAACTTCTGTCTAAGATTCTTGGGTATATGAACATATGCTTCACACCCAAAAACTCGAAGATGATCATAATATGGTGGTTTCCCTGTCCATAACTCTTGTGCCACTTTCAGACCTTTGGTAGTACTAGGTGAAAGGTTAATCACATGAACTGCAGTCAATACTGCTTCTGCCCAAAAACCTTGTGAGAGGTTTGCATGATGCAACATAGAGACTACTCTATCTTGAATAGTTCTATTCATCCTCTCAGCTACACCATTCTGTACTGGGGTATAAGGAGCTGTAAACTCTCTACGAATCCCTCTACACTGACAGAAAAGGCTGAATTCATGTGAGGTATACTCACCCCCATTATCTGAACGTAAAGCCTTAAGCTTAGTTCCTTTTTCAGTCTCAACTGAAGCAAGCCATTTTCTGAAAGTAGGAAATACATCATCCTTCGATTTGATAGGATATACCCAGACTTTTCTAGTAGCATCATCTATGAAAGTGACAAAGTAAAGAGAACCACCTAAGGACCTAGTGGGCATAGGACCACACACATCTGTATGAACAAGATCTAAAGGCTGAATTGAAGAGTCAATGTGCGTTTATGCACATTTCTGGTTTGCTTTCCATATTGACAATGCTCACAAAATGAAAAATCAGAGAAAGATAACACAGGTAAGTAGCCAGAACGAGAAAGATTTTCCATTCCACTACGAGATATATGGCCCAAACGACCATGCCAAATACAAGCCATAGGCTGTTCAGTAACAGCTAACAAGTGTTCTTTCTGTGATACAAATAAAGGGTAAAGTGAGCCAACTTTCCTTCCTTTTGCAATAACCATATTGCCCTTTGATATACGAAAGGACTGAGCATAGAAGACCACCTTGTAACCAAGGTCATCAAGTTGACCAACTGACATCAAACTACGTGATAACTGAGGTACATGGCGTACATTATGCATAGTAAATTTTGAACTGTCAATGAACTGCACAACCACATCTCCAATCCCCACAACATCACACTGGTAAGAGTCACCAAGTCTCACGGTACCAAGAGACTTTGCTGCATAATTAGAGAACCATTCTCTATGTGGTGTCACATGGAAAGAAGCACCAGAATCTAGCAGCCAGGTGTGGGAAAGAGAATCAGCCATAAGTGCCTCAGATGGCACAGTACTATCAAGTGTCAACACATCAGCATCATCAGAAATAGCATTAATTTCTTCAATCTTCACAGTCGTAGTAGATGGTGCAGGTAATTGTTTAACATGCCCATCAACATTCTGTCCTTTACCTTTAGCATTCTTTAATGCATAACAGTCTTTCTTCATGTGTCCTTTCTTATGACAATAATGGCATTCAATATCCCTCTTCCTTGATTTACTTCTGCTCTTATTCCGTTGACCATTCTTTTCCTTGTTCTTGCTCCTGCTACGTTGTTGATTCTTTCCTTGGTAAGAATCACGAACATTATATGCATCTCCACTCTGAGTGCCAACCATAGATTTTCTACGAATCTCCTCACTCAAGAGTGCTCCACATATGTCATCATAAACGAGTTTACCACCTGGTGCACTATTGCTAATAGCTGTTTCATTTCATTGTCCATATCCATTTTTTGAGCCTGTAACTGGGAGAATATGGCATCAAACTCATTTAGATGAGCAGCAACACTATCTGTGTCCTTCATACGAAGGTCGTATAATTTTCTCATCAGATATATTTTATTTGATGCCGTCTCTTTTTCATATGTATTGCATAACTTCTTCCAAAGCTCCTCTGCACTTTCACAATCTAATACTATAAAGTAAACATTATCTGCTAGGTGCAAGTGAATGGTAGACCTGGCCATTTCATCTAACTCATCCCAATCATCTTCATCCATGTCAGCAGGCTTCTTTGAAATCCCATTTACTGGCTTCCATTGCCTTCTTTGAATCAGCACATCTTTAATCTGATTCTTCCATAGAGCAAAGTTTGTGCCATCAAATTTTCGGATCTCAAAATGGTCTTTGCCCTGCAAGTTATAGCTCCTCCTCGGAGCGCTAGCACTAGACCCTGATCCACCGGATGTGCCTGAGACCTCTGATGCCATGATCGTAGAGAACTGAATAGAATGATAATGGAGCTAGAAGAGTCCAAACACCAACAAATAAGTGTATCAAGGAGTAAATCGACCACTATATAGTTGACTAAACCAGAAATCTGGAAAAATTTTACCAGAGTATCCTCTGCAAAATTAGCATATGACCAATGTCAAAGTATCATAAAACTGCAAGTACTGACATGTCTACTTGCATAGTGAATCACTGACTCCACTGTACATAATCAGTTACCCAATAGAAGCCAACTAGGCTTATCGAGCACCTATGAACAACTATCATACATCTCCTATGGCGAGGCTGGGTAAGTCTTCCACCTGCATCACCGAAGAGACCCCGACATCTGGGTGTCTCCCAGTTAAGAAAACCTCACCACGACCCTCTTTATCAAACGTAAAAGGCTTTATGCAAAGAACGTAACCGCTATATCAATGCCCACATGGACGTACATAAGCGGTATCCACAGAAGCGTACATGGTGTGCTCAATATATGCAGTAAAATGCTCAATATATGCTCAATACATGGTGTGCTCAATATATGCAGTAAAATGACACTGAAAGGCTGAATACACAGCCCAAAAACTAGCCAATAACACCTGCAAGTGTCTGTCAACTCTGATGTTTTAGGCTTTAAAAACCTGCATAAATTTGCAGCGACTGCTCCCACCAAAACTGAAAACCCCTCCAGAAACCTGTAGTTTTACGAGTGTGGCTGAAAATACAGCCCCAAAGGTTTATATTTATTGTCTGAGAAGTACAAGGAACACTCTTCTTGATGTTCTTGGACCTGTGTGAAGAGAACTACGTGCGAAAGTACTCCGAAATGGCTCCAAAAACACCCCAAAATTGCTTCAGAAATAGGCTTTAAAAGCAAAAATGAAGCTTTGAGGGACCAAAACTTGTTCAAGGTAATGTCAAGCTTAGTCTTTCCCCTTCTTCAAACACCACAAGAGTGTAGCTTAGTGGCCAGAGATTGCCACGGTTAAGCGAGCTCTGGGGGGAACAGTACTGGGATGGGTGACCTCCCGGGAAGTACCGGGAACCTCTATATTCCTTGATCGTTGAGGTCCTCCCTCGCGTGCAGCCAACGGCGCCAACGGTGACTTCGGTGACTCGGATGACAAGGTATGCCAAGGTCTATGCCTTGGTCGCCGCCTTAGTCGTAAGCGAAAAGCACCAACAAGGTTTTGCTGCACATGTTATAGAAGATGTTATTCTTTCCACTGTGCTTTGGGCATACAAGACATCTTATAAAGTTTTCGTTGGTAGCACTACCTTCAAATTGCTTTACAGACAAGAGGTGATCCTTTCGTTTGAGTTTGTAGTTCCAAGTCTCTGGATTGGGGTCCAGAAGTGATTGGTACTGGAAGACTCATTTGCTTATCGAAAGATGCGAGTTATGCTTTTTTCCTTAGCTGCGATAGCTAGATGAGCATCAGTACCATAATTTTCTATTATCACAGGAGGTGCAAAGTCACCAAAAGAAATGGCATGATCGCAATTTACAGACGAGGATTTTTAGACCTGGTGATTTAGTGATGTACTTTCATTCCAAACTGAAGCGGAAAATGGGGAAATTAAAATTGTGGTGATTGAATCGTTTTGGATTCATGAACCTGGCTCCTTTCGATTGGCCACGTTGTCCGGCGAAGTTTTGCCAACCAGCATTAATGAGTCCGAATTGCAGCTCTATCAGTCCTGGGGAGGATAATTTCGAATACCAAATTCAGAATATATATATATATATATATATATATATATATATATATATATATATATATATATATATATATATATATATATATATATATATATATATATATATATATATATATATATATATATATATATATATATAATTTTTTTTTGGAACAAATTTTCCATATTTTCCAAAAAACAAATTTTGGAAAATATGGAAAATATACGATCGTGCAACGAAATATAATCAGCAATGTAACTACGATACATGCAAGTCGTACATGCAATCAACGATGGCGGCGGTTACATCATTTCGAACCCAATACCGAGATTCTTATTATGAGAGCCATGATGAGTGCAAAATCACTAGAATTAAGATACCATTTAGGGTAATAATGATACAGACCCGGCTCTCTTAACACAAAAACGCAAGCCATAAATGCTGAGGACCATGCCGGATCTGGCTTATTTGGCAAACTTGCGAGCAGAGAGGCAATAACTTACAGTAATCAGTAGATGAAGCTGAAGTGTAGATATGGCAGTCACCTTCTCTAACTGTCATCTTTTGAACATACCAGAGACTCTGTCACAAGAAAAGAAGGATTAGTTCGAATGCAGAGGACTACTGTAGTGTGCACTGTTGGATTGGAGGAGCATTCGTCCCCATCCACAGACCAAAGATATTGCCAAGGAGATAGCCTGACAGATAGAAGAAAAAAATGTTAATACCTAGGAGATAAGCTTATGAATAGAGAGCAACACCTTTCGGCTCTCACTGTCATTGATAGTGGAGAGATTACATGTTGCACAAGTATCACAACCAGCACAATATCTATGGATGCAGTTGAAATTTGCAGGTCGCTGGGGAAGCCATGCTCCGGTGAATACATTTTTGTGCAACTTCCTGATGACAACCCAGTTAAGTTGAAGAAGGCCATGGTGATAAATTTGCAAGCAAAACATTACGAAGTATCCCAGTAGTTGTACACCTTGATGAAAGAATAGGCACAAACAGAAGTCAATTATGCGGAAATTATTTTTTGGAAGTTAAAGGAGGAGGTGAGAAGGCTGTATGGGAGAATATGAAGAGAAGTTAATGCTATGCTAGACTCAAAGATTGGAGTTCTCTTCACATTATTATTTACAGAACATCTAACATTTTTACCTTGAGAATACACAATATGTATAGTGAAGGCTTTCCTTCAAATCTTAAAGAAGAGAACTGCAGAGGGGGCCAGTAGAGGAGGCCAGTAGAGGAGGCCAGTAGAGGGTACCTCACATGATCAAACCATCACAAATAGAGATGAAGAGCAGTCCCGAAGGCAACATGTGGAGGAGAATAGAAGGAAAGAAGCTGAGAGGAAGGCTGTGGAGGACGAAACTGAGAGGAAGAGGCAACACGAAAGAGACAAGAAGAAGAACAGGAATGTCAATGCCATGCTGAAGAAGAAAGAAGACGAAAGTCAGAAGCGGATGAAGAGCGACACCAACATCAGCAAGAGTAAGGGGACTGTAGTGCGAAGATATCCCACAAGGTTTCGGTATTACATACTTTTTCTTGAGGACTGATTGTGTATCTGAAGTCTTTGAGTATTACTCAGTGTTAATGTTTTGAAAGTCTATGCGGTGCAGTTTGTAATAAGGAACGTAAACACATGTTTATGAGTGTATTCTGCATTTATAAATCCTCGTTCTCGTACCCTTTCCTTTGGATAAATAGTGCTGTGATTTACTAAAGTACAGTACCATATAAACACACATATCAGAATCTCGGGCTACCCTAATGTATACATCCCACCCTGTCATTCTAGAGCACGAGGTTGATAGAGTAGGATGAACTTAAGACAATGTAGTGTTAGGCTATCTTTTGGGAAGGCAACAAAGTGCAAGATTGCCTTCATGATCTTCCCTCTTGCTTTGAGTAGTTTCTGAATACTTGATGAAATGCCTCTTGTGAATCCCATGACAACAAACAAGTTTTTCATGTGGATCCCTCAACACCAATTCACTTGTGAATATGAAGTACCAGTAAGAGTATGCTACTAGTGGGGAAGTTTACTCACCCAATTGTGACCTTGTC
The DNA here is from genome assembly GCA_020310875.1 of Ceratopteris richardii. NCBI lineage: Eukaryota > Viridiplantae > Streptophyta > Polypodiopsida > Polypodiales > Pteridaceae > Ceratopteris > Ceratopteris richardii. The sequence goes on from CM035430.1 coordinate 112,431,595, forward strand.
ACGAGGAAGTATGTGAGGTATATCCACATAGGCCTGTAGGCATACATCTCTTGGGTGAAAACCCAAAGGCTACTAGCACATGCAGAACACCAGAAGGGCTACCAACAAGGGCAACATTCTTCATTGATTCATCTCCATCCGTGTTGTGTTTGCCTGGGTATCATGATGGCTATGTCATCCATGATAACCCTACCTCCAAAAGAGGGCATGATCATGCTCTCCCAACATGGTCTCCACAATCATCAATGTGTACTAGGGATTTGAGACATGAGAAGATAACAAGTTACCAATGGAGGATCTTAAAAATCTTTTGTGATATATTTTGGTAGTGATATGTATGAACACACTTAGGACCATCGGGATACTTTTTTTTCCCTCTTTAGGAGCTTTTTTTCTCTAGGTTGTATATACGTCTATAAATCTAATCTGTCACGTATCTTTATACATTTTCTTGGTGACATATTCAATATTGTGTGTTGTGCTCCAAGATTCTTCTTCTTCCTTGTGTTGTTCGTGTGCTTTTGCAGACCTCAAACTCCAACAATTGGTATCAGAGAAGGTCACCACTTCATCTAGGGCGTCGTCGACACCCCATTGGTCACAATCTCAAAATCACACAAAAATTGATGAGCATACTCAAGGTGATTAGGATTTCAAAACTTCTTCGCTTTGTGGTATCAAAATTTTGATCTGAGCTCATTTTGGCCTCCGAATGCACTATCACAATGCCTATGTAGGCAATTTTGTCCTTTTGTGCCAAACACATATACAAGTTTTGATTTTTCAGTACAAGCACTTCGAAGTCTGCTACAAGTTTAGTAGAGCCTCATAGGGTACTTCTATTCAACTTTTTGAGATACAATCTTTTTTTTTGCATTAGGGTATTTTAGTCAGTGGCCATGGCTGAAAGCAATGATGTATTCCATATGTTGGCTACTAAGGACAAGTTGGATGACACTAATTACTCATTATGCGCATATATGATGTGTCATGTATTGATGGCAAAAGGGCTATGGAATATTGTGTAGAGTGTTGAAAAATGACCTACTACACTTGCAAATACAGTTATTGAAGGTGATGCACATGGCATTGAAGATGATGATCTTCAAATTCTTGTTTGTGTTGCATTTCTTGCTGCACCTACTGTAAAGCAACTTCGATGGGATGACAGAGATGTAAATCAAGCAAGAAATGAGATTCGTATTGCTTACCTACAAAAATAGTTGGAGAGTGAGCATATGAAAGAAGGAGATTATATGGATAATTTTTTGACAAAGATCAAAGACTTGAAAGAGTAGTTGATTTCTACAATTCAAGTCTTGCTAGATAGTTCACTTATGGACACCATTCTTAATGATCTTCGAGATTCATATAAGAGTTTTGCTTCTACTCTTTGGTTGATGATGGAAAACAATCCAAATTAACATTTGAGGAGTTAGTCTCTCTTTTGTTGCAAGAAGATCAATCCACACATAACAGGTCCATTACATGTGTTGCAGATCAAGCTTTCTTAGCTAGTCAAAAGGGCAAAGGTAAATGGAGCTCATCTACTAGTAAGTAGAAATTTGCTAATTTTGCATAGTCAAAAAAAGACAAAGAGGAAAAGAAAATAGAAAAGCGGAAATAGTTTTGCAAATACTGTAAAGGGAATAATCATGTCATAAAGAGTTGTCCAAAATTCACTGCAAAAGAGGCAAAGAAAAAGGAGACTGGAATGGTTGTTGCAGAGTTCTCTACACCTAAAACAGAGTCTGCTAATCTTGTGCAAAATGAAGAATGGGCATTTACTACTGTTTGCAGCATGACCCATGTTCTCATGGATAGTGTATGTCTGCAGTAGACCTAGATGTTTGGTACTTTGATAGTGGGGCAACCAAACACATTACCTCACAACGTAGTTTCTTCAGTTTACTTGAGCTTGCCCCTACAAGGAATACTATCATATGTGCCAAGTCTCCTCTTATTCTATCATAGGAGTTAATAAGATCATTTTGACGTCTACTGATGGTAGTTCTTTCGCATTGTGAGATGCTTTGTTTATGCCAGGGATCAATAAAAATCTGTTTCAGTTTCAACATTAGCCAATATTGGTTTGGTTGTCAAATCTATTGATGACAGATGTACAATTCATGATCCATCAAATGGTGATGTTATTATTATGTTTGGCATTTTATGTCGTGGGCTATATAAGCTCATAGAAAATGAAAAATTTAGCAATGATTCAACATGTGTAATTCAAGATTCTTAGGCTATCTTCGATGCGAAGCTTTTGCATGCACACTTTGGTCATCTAAATTTTGCTAGTTTTCTATGCCTACAAAAATCTGAAATAGTATCCTCTCTGCCCAAACTTGAGGCACCTAGTAAAGATGTCTATGAAGCTATGTTTTGGGCAAAATGTAGTGTTCCTCCTTCCAAAAGATGGGTCAGTTAGAGCTACTAAAAAAGTACATCTTCTTTACAGTGATGTTTGTGTTCTTATGCAAACATCTTCTTTTGGGAATCACCTTTACTTCGTGACCTTTATTGATGATTTTTACAGGCATGGATGGATGTATCCATTGAAAGTGAGCTCTATGGTCAAAAGTCAAGATTTACCACATAGCTTCTGGCTTGAGGCTCTTATGTGTGCAACATATGTACTTAACAGATGTCCCACCAAAGCATTGTAGTCTATTACTCCATATGAGGGTTGGCATGGTCGCAAGCCATTTCTTGCTCATCTACGTGTCTTTGGTTGTCTAGCATATGCATTAGTGCCTAAACAACAACATAGAAAATTAGATGATAAAGTAGTAAGATGTATTTTTTTTGGGTATAGTTCTGAAAGAAAGGCTATTTTCTACATCATCCACAAACTAAATGCATTTTGGTTAGCCATGATGTTGTTTTTGTGGAAGATGCAATCTAGCCATTAATTTCATGTACTATGGAGACATCATTTAGCTCCAAGGATATGTAAGTCACTTTGGTCCCTCTTTTTATACGTGGACAATCAAGTGTTGGTCCAAATGAGACAATTTTTTAGCCTTTACATATTTCATATGATGATGTAGATCATTCCATTTTTTATGAAGATTTATATGCACTTGTTGATGAGAGGGCTGATATAGAGAAGGCAGAAACTATGGCTAAATGGCTTGTGTAGACTTTGCGAGATAGCAAATTAGATGCATCTCTATCATAGCATACTCGTTTGGGCTCTCATAATGCTTTTTTTGCATATGATTACTATGAAATGGATGCCTCTAGTTTTTGTGATGAGAATGAGCCTATTTCTTTTGATGAAGAATAAAATTCAAAAAATTGGATGGCTACTATGCAATCAAAATATGATGCTATTATGAAGAATGGTAGTTGTTCTTTATGTGACTTACCTTGAAACAAAAAGGCCATTGACACTAAATGTGTATACAAGCTCAATTGTAAGCTTGATGGAACACTTGACAGGTAGAAGGCTAGGCTTGTTGCAAAAGGCTGTGGTCAAGAGAGAGGCATTGATTTTGATGAGACCTTTGATCGAACATGCTGAATAACCACCGTCCCTAGCATTTGTGCACTTGAAGCTCATCATGGCTAGAATGTACATAAGTTGGATACTAAAATTGCATTTTTGAATGGTGAGTTACATGAAGAAATGTATGTATTCTAGCCCTGTGGTTTTATGAAAAAAGACATGAAAACAAAATGTACAGGTTGAAAAAGGAAATATATGGTTTGAAGCAAGCACCACGTGCTTGGTATGAAAAGATACATGTCTACTTGATTGCACATGGTTTTGAGGACAGTCCAACTGAGAGCGCCTTATATGTTAAGCGTGCAAATGATGTGCTTTTGATCCTTGTTTTCTATGTTGATGACATGGTGCTTACTAATACTCATGAAAAGAATATTGCTGATTTGTCTTTTAGTTCAGTTTTGGATTTGGTTCTCTTTTGACTGATTCCTTTTTGTGAAATATATATGATCTTGCTTCTTTATTTTTAACACGAGTGTCACAACAATGAACCCCGTCTGATTAAAAGGAAAGCATGCAAATCTACTGGTAATGATCCACCTTGGGATAAAACAATTTAAGTAACCAAGTAAAAATAGGGAAAGATGCACTTAATTGCCTATTGATTCTTGACAATTGGGCAATGCATAAACTTGCTCATATGAGAAATAGCAAATTGAATGTCACACCACGTTATTCATAAGTAAAGCACACATCCGACAGCCTACTAATAGAGAAAAACATCAAATGCATCTCCATCATCGTGAAGATTCAACTATAAACACGTTTACATGTGAGTGGCAATAGGTTTGCAATCTTCAAGCTCAAAACACAACAACAAAGCTTCAATACATTTTGTTTGAAATAAAGCTATCCCTCCATAAACTTGCATAAATTGAATGCCCAAATACTCATGCAAAGGCCCCAAATCTAACACCTCAAAAGCGGCATGCAAATTAGCCTTAAATTCAGTAATATGCTTCTCATTAGGACCAATGAATAGAATTTCATCAATATATACAATGATGATCATAACTATACCATGTGCATGCTTAACATATAAGATGCTCTCAATTGGACTATTCTCAAAACTATGTGATGTATCTTTTCCTACCAAGAACTGGTGTTGCTTCAAACCATATAATGAATTTTTTAACCTCCACACTTTGTTTTCATGCCCTTTCTACACAAAACCACATGGCTGAATTACATACAATTCTTAATGTAAGTCACCATTTAGAAATTCAGTTTTAATATCCAATCGATTTACAATCCAACCATGATGAGTTGCAAGTGCACAAATGCTACAAATGGTGGTCATTCGACATGTGCTAACAAAGGTCTCATCAAGATCAATGCCTCTTTCATGAGCATAATCTATGGCAGCAAGCCTAACCATATACATATCAACTATTCCAGCAGGCTTACATTTTAGCTTATATATCCATTTAGTGCCAATGACCTTTTTGCTAGGAGGCAAATCACATAGATACCAAGTATCATTCTTCATAATAGCACCATATTTTGATTGGATAGCAACCACAAAATTTTTTGAATTTTGTGCTTCATAAAAAGAAACAGGCTCATTCTCATCACAAAGGCTAGAGGTATTGATTTCATAGCAGTCTAATGCAAAGGAAGCACTATAAGAGCATGAACAATATGATATGAAAAATATGCATCTAGTTTTCTATCGCTCAAAGTCTTCACCATCCATTTCAGCCTCTTCTATCTCAATCCTCTCATCAACAAGATCATGTAGATCTGCATGAGAAATGGAATGGTTTGCATCATCATGTGGAACTTGTAAAGGGTGAGAAATTGCCTCATTTGGACCAACACTTGACTGTCCACCTATAAAAAGAGACAACAAAGTGCCATACACACCATTAGAGCTAATTGATGTCTCCTTAGTACATGAAAGTAATGGCTGAATTGCATCTTCCACAAAAACATCACAAATAACCAACATGCACTTAATCTATGAATGATACAGATGATAGCCTTTGCTTTCAGAACTATACCCAACGAAAATATATTTCATTGTTTTATCATCCAATTTTCTATGTGCTTGTTCAGGCACTAATGCATATGCTAAGAACCAAAGACATCTAAGTGAGAAATAGATGGATTGTGGCCATGCCAAGCCACATATGGAGTGATCAATTGTAGTGCTTTAGTGGGACACCCTTTAAGTACATATGCTACACACATAACAACCTTAAGCCAGAAGCTATGTGGTGAAGCCCGACTTTTAACCATACACCTCGCCATCTGCATGAGAGACCTATTACTTTGTTCAAAGAATCCATTTTCTTGAGGTGTATATGGCACTATAAACTAATGTTTTATCCCAAACTCGGGTAGAAATGCATTAAAATTAGAAGACATGTATTACCTCCCTCAATGCAAATAGAGGGTGCCCAATTTACATGTTGATAGATTTGTAGCCATACCAAAATAGGGTTTGAAGCACATAAACACTTTGGACTTTGCTTTCAATGTATACACCCATTCTTTCCTAGGGAAATCATCAATAAATTTTGATAATCAAGCCAATCTTCATTAATTCTCAAACTAACAATAGATTTTTCTTGATCCTTGGCATATATAAAGCATCTGACAATGTGAAAGAATTAGCATCAGTAGTTGTTAGAATGATCTTACCAACTCCCATTACAAGATAAGAGGATTTATTAGTGTGTGTGACAGTATTCCCTATAGGGGCTAGCTCAAGTGAAGTAAAGAAATTGCATTACATGGTAATATATTTGGTTACCCCACTATTAAAGTACCAAACATCTGAGTCTATTATAGACATACACTACTCATGAGAAGATGGTTCATGGCTACAAACATTAGTAAATTATCATTTTTCATTCTAAACAAGATTAGGAGACTTTGTTTTAGGTGTAGAGGCCTCTACAATAACCATTCCAACCTCTTTCTTCTTTTCCTCTTTTGCAGCCGCTATAAGAAAATTCCTTATGACATGATTATTTTCCTTACAATAGTTGCAAATTTGTTTCTAATTTTCTATTTCCTTCTCATGTTTTTCTTCATTCTTTGACTATGCAATATTTGCATATTTTTTCTTACTAGTAGATGAGCTCCATTTTTCTTTGCCCTTTTGACTCGCTAAGAAAGCTTGATCTACAACATGCATAATTGATGGGTTCTATGTGGACTAAACTTGCTACAAAAAACAAATAATAGCTCCTAAAACATTAAGGCATTTGGATTTTCTTTCATCATCGATCTATGAGTAGAAGCAAAACTCTTATATGAATCTAGAAGACCATTAAGAACACAAGTGAAGTATCTAGAAAGAATTCATAAGCAAAAATCAACTACTCCTTCAAATCTCTGATCTTTGTCAAAAATTGTCCATAGAATCTCCTTCACTCATATGGTCATTCTCCAATTGTTTCTGCAGGTAAGCAATATGAGCCTCCTTTCTTGCCTTGCATAAAGTTGAAAGTGTATCCCAAGCATCCTTTGTTGTCTGGCACGAGTGAATTTGAGGGATAATGGCACATATGATATACAAAGCTACAATGCATGTGCCTAAGTATCTCTCCCATCCCACTAAAGTTGCTTTGTAGCAGGTGAAGCAAGAACCACAACACAAATAGGAATTTGAAGACCATTATCTTCAACACCATCTACATGACTTTCAATAACTGTATTTGTAGGTATAGTAGGACGTTTTTCAACAACCCACAAAATGTTCCATAGACCTTTTGCTATTAATACATGATGCATCATATAAGCCCACAATGGGTAATTAGCACCATTCTCAACCATGGCTAGTGATTAAATACTTTGATGTGCAAAATTTACTATATCTCAAAAATTTGAATAGAAACACAATGTCAAGCTATGCTAAACTTGTGGCAGACTTTGAGGCACTTGCACTAGTGAACCAAAAACTGTGTATATGTTTGGCACATAGCAAAGATTTTTGGAACTCCTAATTGCCTGAAGTATGCTCACCAATTTTTGTGCAATTTTGAGACTACAATTGGAGGGGTGTTGAAGATGCTCTAGATGAAGCTACGACATGCTTTAATACCATGTGTTATAGTATGAGGTATCTACAAGCACATGAATAGCACAAGGAAGAGGAAGAACCTTGCAACAAAACACAACATTGAATGTATTACCAGTTGGGGAATAGCACAAGGAAGAGGAAAAACCTTGGAACACAACACAACACAATATTGAATGTATTACCAAGTGAATGTACAAATATTAGCTTTATAGGCATATACAAGCTAGGGGGGAAAAACTTCCTAAGGAGGGAAAAAAGTGTCCCGAAAGTCCTAAGTGTGCTTACACACATCATGATTGAAATATATGAACATTTATGTATGATTTGTCATCATTTTTTCTTCTTCTATATCTATCCAATTTCTAGATTTGTAATCAATATTATTTTCTAGGAAAATTATATGTGTTGTACATAATCTAACCTTAATGAATGATATAAAGAAATTAAATCACTACAACATATGAGGGTTATACGGTCCCTTATACCGATGCATATACACATGGCCAATTTGCCCGCAGCACTGGTATAAGCTTCAATATGATAATGCCAATATAAGCATTGGTATGGGCACGAGTATGTCTTAAATACTATCGATATAAGCATTGGTATGGATGTCGGTATTTTCCTATTAGTATATGTGTCGCAGTATCTTCCCATCTGTATATGCGCTAGTATTGACCTACAAGCTGATGGTATAAGCATCAACATGGATGCCGCTGACCGGTTTGAAAACTATCAGTATAGGCATCGATATGTCCCCATGAAAAATTGTCAATATACGCATCCATGCTTGTAGTAAATGGTTTACTATTATAATAGATCAACTATACTATTATGACCTTTTTGGCGCCTGGCTCCATTGTGTTCATATCCATGAGGTGCCTGCCATCCTTGCTTATGCTCATTATGATCCCATTGGTGGACACTTCTTTGCAGACCTAACTCTTCGTAAAGTCCTACAAAGTGGGTTGTGGTGGCCCACCATGATTAAAGATGTTAGAGAGTATGTGCTTATGTGTGATCCCTATCAAAGGACTAATCAGCCCATTGCAACTAAATATTTTCCCTTGCAACCTATTATGCCTTTGGAAACCTTTCAAAAATGGGATTTGGACTTTCTTTGGACCTATTTTTCCTCCTATATTTTCTACTAACAACCAATATATATTAACATGTACTGACAATGCGACCCACTGGGTTGAGGCATGGGCCTTGCGGAATTCTGCGATAGTAGCAATAGCTTGTTGTATGACCCAAGAAGTCTTTCCATGTTTTAGTTTACTCCTCAAGCTGGTTTCAGATCGCGGCACCCATTTTTGCATAATTAAAGCTTTGATGAATGAATTTAATATAGTTCATAAGTTTAGTACACCTTATTATCCACAGGCAAATGGTGTAGCTAAAAGCACTAATAAGAATTTACTCACTATGCTTCGAAAGTTAATTCAATTTTCTCTAGAACATGGGGATTAGCTCCTACATTTGGTGCCGTGGGCTTGTCGTACTACATACAAAGTCTCTACCGGATTCATTCCCTTTAAATTGGCATTTGGCTTTGAAGTTATTGCGCCCATGGAATTGGTGGTTCCAAGCCTATGTGTCACCATCGAGAACAAACTCTTACCAGAAGAATCGATTTACCATTGCATTGATGAACTTTGAGCTTTGGATGAGACCCACTTCAAGAGTTTCTTACTTACATAGGAAATGAAGATCCATCAAGCCTACGCTTATGATCATTTTCTTAGGACTCCACTGTTTCAACTTGGACAGTTAGTTTTAGCATATAATTCTAAAGTAGACCGGAAATCAGGTAAATTCAAAGTCAGATGGTTCGGCCCTTATCGTATTGCAGCACAATTGGTTTGACTACATTTTGGGTTGACTAGTTTGACCAAAGAACCTTTAAGCAAATCTTTTAATGGATCTAAATTATGACCTTTTTGCAATTCATTCTAGGAATCTTGATTCTAGTGGCTCTTTAACGATGCCCACCCTCCATGTAATGCGTTCATTTTCCCCTCCATGCAAATTATGGTGGCTAGCACCTAGTTTTTATCTGTGTTTATTACCATTATGATTGATTGCATGTGGTCCGTCATCATCGTTCTTCCCATCTCTATGTATTCCTCAATGTTTTATTTCTTTCGTTTATGGTGTGTACTATGTGCATGAATTGTGCTTTCTATGTATTTGCGTGTTTGTATTTTTGTGTCTCGTGCGTCCCTAGCATCCATGAAGCCTTTGCCGCATATCGCTGGATTCAGCGAAGATATGTCTCCTTAGCTCATCGAGTACTTCTAAGTACGAGGCTTTCTCCCTTTTGCCCAATTTTTGTGGCACACACTGCAGACACATCCCTTGTCCATGACTCTTGCTCAAGCCATAGCAAGCTATTCCATCTCTATCACTTCATGGTCGGTGGTATGAACGCTCTGTTCCCTCGCAAATCCTCCAACGAATACACCATCATGTGTCATCCACCTCAAGAGTGCCATGCACTCTAGTTTCTTGTAGTTACCATTAACCTACAGAGACGGGCTTACAGAATTTCCTAGCCCATGCATTCAATTGTTGATTTAGGTGCCCAAAAATAGGTGAATTGGGCAATGTTTTATTTCCATCGCATTCACAAGGAATGTCAGACAATTGTAAAATAGTTAGCCAAGTGTGATTTTCCATTTACTGATTTATCTCATGTATTTTCTCTCCTTCTTCTAGATGCACCCTCTATAACTCCTATATATCTCATTCCTTCTCTTCTTTCGGCTTCCACTATGTCTTCCCACATGGATCAAGCTGATGAGGAAGAAGAAGATTTAGTGCTCATGTTTTTCCCCATGGATAATTAGTCTATGTGGTGTTGAGAAGAAAGGGAGCAAATTCAATGACTCCTCGGATAGGGACAATGCACACACACATCCGCACGAGGTATAGAGCCTGATGGAACCCTCTATTGAGGCATCACTCCCTTGACATCCACTCCCTTTCTTCCTGACAACGATAATGCCACTAGACTCTCCGGACTATTCTCCTCCCCACTCCACCAAAGTAAATGCCGCTCTAGGTTCATCCATAGCACTCTCCATTCCTATTGGGTCCTTCTATCAACTAGGAATTGGTTCACCATCATCGTTAGCAGATATTTCCAAGATTGTTTAATACCTGATATAGGCATTCAGATACCTTCAATCAAGTTTCAACACAAAAGCAAACTATGCAAAAAAAATTTCAATATAAACTCGACATGACCAAAGCAGACATTGCTCCTCTTCAGGAGGAAATTCTCATCCTCAGAGCACATGAATTGGAGCTAGAGCAGAAAGTGCAAGACGAGGATCAAGAACTAGATGCACTGCAAAAAGCGTTGGAGGAAAAGAATGCAGCATTGGAAAAAGTCAGATCAATGTTGGATGCAACAACTGAGAAGGCTAATCTACTGGAGCAATCCTATATAGAAATCAATGCTAAAGTTGTCAGGTGGGAAATTGAGCTAACTGCAACAAAAGAAGAATTATTTCAGAAAGCTCAAGCATTGAGTGTAGAAATAGGAGTCACTATACAATTAAAGAAAGAGTTAGAGGCAAAACAAAAAGGGAGACATGCCTATTTGAAAATGACCAAGTTTCAAGCACAACAACTACAACGTATGGAAAAGATGCTCAGTAACCAGACTGAGAAGTTGAAGAAGATTGAAGCACAAGTAGAACACAATAAAATCAAGTGTCACACAACATTAAAGAATGAATTTTATTTAGAAGAACTTTTTGGGTCGAGCAAAGTCAATCAATCATCGATAAGGTAGCTGTTGCGAGTTCTTCCAGCCTAGATGCACAATTGCTCGATGCGGAGCATGTACAAAAATTATTGAAGATATTACAAAAGAAAAATGTTAGTGGCCAACATATTCTCAACATATACAACAATTATTAGAAGTACATTATTTGCATACCTAACATGTAAGGTGATGTATGTTGGAGTATTCTCAAATCCATGTGCTAGAAAGTAGGCATATATTTTTTCATACCAAAAACGTGTGCTTGGTTCAATCCATACAGTAGCTTTTATCAAGGTACATAATTTTTTTCATCCACTTTCTACACAAAGCAAAAGGGTTTAAATACACACTTCTTTCAAGTGAAACACCATTCAAAAATGAATTTAATGGCCAACTCATTAGGGAAAACAGTGAGCCCTATATGGGCCTTTTAAGGATTCCTAATATTTAGAGATTAAAATTCTTAATCTAGGCTATTGAAAAGGTATATGGAATCACTAGTGGTATTTTGAAATAAAATGTTATTTGAAACACTTTATTATTTGAATTATGAAATAAAAACATTTCTAGCCTTGGGCTACTTGACTTGGATGGTAAGATTGAAGTGGATGGGAAACTAGAAAGAGAGGGAGTTGTCTGTCTCGGGGCTTTGGAGAATCTCTCTCACAATGGGAAACCACATTTTGGTATGATCTCTATAGGCAAAGTTCTATTAGCATTTGGATTCATCAATCATCTAATAGTGTAGGATAAAAGGCAAATGAGATCTTTGAATCGCAAGGGGTCAATCAATCTAATACATATGATCCTTATTCAAATGGCCATCAATTTTGGTTCCCAATCTCTTGAAGATTGAACTCTAGCCATTCTATATGAAATTTACTCTTATGATTCACATGAAAAGGTGCATTTTAGAGCCTTCTCAAATCTGAGCCATGTGTTTGAAACAAATCCAAAGCTCAAGCCTTTCATATCCATTCAAATAAGAAAAACCACAAGTTCAACATGGTTTTTTCCTCTTTGATCACACAAAAATGAGGGAAACCTAAGCCTAGCCTATCTGATTAACACTTATGTCATTCTTGCTCCATTGACTAGTGGATAAAAATGCATTTTTCTAACCTTGGTTCCATCTTTGTTTTAGCTTCTTGTGGAATGTGAACAAAGCAAACACATCCAAAAACTTTGGAGTGTGTAAGATCAAGTTTCTTATCAGAATATACATCCTCTGGTGTCAAGTTATGTATTCCAAATGTTCTACATCTACTCATCAAGTAAATGGCAATTGTGATAGTCTCAACCAAATAGCATAATGGTACCTTCATCTTGTTAAGCATGCATCTTGCAACTTTAACAATTTTGCTATTTTTCCTCTTAGCTACTCCATCTTGTTGAGGTGCATACACCTACAACTAAGCTGCCTTTCGTTCCCATTCTCTTGTAGAAAATCCAAAAATTCTTTGGAGAAGTATTCCCCTCCACCATTGGACTTGAAGGTTTTGATAGACTTCCTATTTCTTTTTCAAGTTGATTTTTAAATCTCTTGAATATAGAGAACACATTTGATTTTTATTTCGTACAAAACATCCTTACCTTTCTTGAGTGATCATCAATGAAGGTGATAAAAAATCTATTACCAGTCATTGATGACTCTTGGGTAGGTCCCATACGTCTGTATGTATCAAGTCCAAGACATTTGGGGCCACATAATTGCTCCTCTTGAATGGTTGCCTCGTTTGCTTTCCTAGTTGACAAGCTTCACATAACTCATGTAGACCAACACTATAAAATTTTGGAAGACCTGTTACAACTTCATGTTTGCTCATGTGCTTTAGATTTGGAATGTTGATGTGTCCTATCCTTTTGTGCCATAAGTCCAATTCTAAAATCTTCTTTTTCCCAAGTTTAATGTACATGTCCTTTCCATGTGGATGTTGGATCTCCAAAGCGAGCATCTTTTCTTCTCTTCTACCTTGAACAATGACCTTGAAAACTCCTTTTGGATTCTTTATGGAGCACCCATTCTCATTGAATATGACATGATAACCCTTCTCTACCATTTGTCCTACTAAATCAAGTTTTTTGAAATTGTAGGAACATGAAGATCAAGATAGTACCTTTGCTCTACTTCTGTCTCCAATCCTTATATCTCCAATATGTTCAATCATGTATTGAATATCATCACCTATTTCAACACATCCATTTCCTACCTCTAGATTAGTGAACAAACTTCATTGGCATGACATATGGTTACTACAACCCGAATCAATGTACCATTTTTTGTCGTCTTCATAAGAGCTTCTATACTCATGTCTCATTGCAAGTTATGTATCCGTGCTTCCTTCACTTAAGGTGCTTACATAGTTTCTTTGACTCCTTTGATGGCGTCCATTTGGTCTTTCTTTTTCTAGCCAACAATCACTAGCATAGTGTCCTACTCTACCACAATGATAGCATGTTATACCTTTATGAGAATTGTAGGAGCCTTGGCCTCTTCCTCTACTTCTACCTCGACCTCTTCTGTGTGTCTTGTCATTTGATCCATCCTTCTTGTCTTCCAAATTGTTTTGATTGTAGTGGGAGTTGTTGTGAACTCTTCCTTTTCCTTTTGAGTTCCTTTGTTCACCTTGACTTGTATATATACATTTGGTTGTGGTTGTCCTTTCCTTTGGAGCCACCAAAGCAAAGCTCTCCTGTGACAAGATGAGAGATTAGTTGTTCAAAAATTGGATATGCATCTTTCAAGTTAATAGAGGTTATAAAAGGCTTCCATCACTCATTTTCTCTCAATCTATTTAGAGTACATTACACAAGATCTTTATCTTCAACTATTGTGCCAATAGAAGTTAAGGCATCACTTAGCTCCTTAATCCTCAAGGTATATTCAGCTATTTGGATTGACTCGAAATTTTCTTGATTGTGTGCAACACATTCTTGAGTTGAAGTTTCCTAGCTTTTATATTAGTCGAATACATCATTTCAAGAGATTCCCAGTCATTCTTAGTTATTTCTAGATACTGAATATGCCCTATCATGGCATTAATAATGACTTGTGAAATGAGGAACATGACTCTCTTATTCCTCTCTTCTCATTCTTTTGCTTGCCTTCTTTGGACATTGGTGGTTGTAGCTTGATTGAATTCAGGTTGAGCATCATCTCCACTCACAATACCCCACAAGATTTTTCCCATTAGGTAGTTGGTCATTCTAAACTTCCACACGGGATACTTATCCTTATCCAACTTCTCTACTTGTTGACCCAAGTCAGCCATTCAAGACTATCAAAAAATTTGGGAGTTACCTCGAGTAGTTATATAGTCTTTTGCTCTTGAGTTTGTGAAGCTTCCCCTTGATTTGTAGCTCCTTGTTTGATTTGCTTCAACCCCAGGCTTGTTGATGAAGCTTTTGCACCAATTTTTATTTGATACCAACTATGGATAATTTCTCCTATGCACAACAAGAAGCTTGTAGTGAGCCTTGTCGGTCCAATGCTTGGATAGAAAACTACAATTTGGATTAGTTTTTTATCTCAATTCAAAACTCAAATGGATCTATGGCTTTAGAAAATCACACTAGATAAAAAATATCCTTCAAAAAAGCTATAAATCACTTAATTTGGATAAGTTTTGCTCTAGAAACTGAGCTATAAAAATAAACTACCTATCGATATAGGTATGTTGAAGAACCAGACTTCACTCTTGGACAGATAACACATAGAATATAGAACCTTTAAAGGAGATACTTAAGACAAAAAAATTCACACAAGAATAAACTTTCCAATAAGCTATAAATCATGTAATTTGGATAAGTTTTGATTGGGTAACACAACTGACAAAAATAGACTACTTGTCCACATAGGTATGCTACAAAAATGGATTTTACTCTTGGACTTATAACTCACATAGGTATGCTACAAAAATGGATTTTACTCTTGGATTTCAATGAGCTATAAATAACATAATTTGGACATATTTTGTTTGGTCAAATTGACTAACAAAAATAGACTACCTATCCACACAGGTATGCTGAAGAACTGGATTCACTGTCAGACTAATAACTCATAGAATATAGAACTTGTGATGGAGATATTTGATTGGGTAACACAACTGACAAAAATAGACTAGTTGTCCACATACGTATGCTACAGAAATGGATTTTACTCTTAGACTTATAACTCACATAATAGACAACCAAAATGCAAAAGATATGTTTTCAATAAGCTATAAATAATATAATTTGGACATATTTTGTTTGGTCAAATCAACTAACAAAAATAGACTACCTATCCACACAGGTATGCTGAAGAATTGGATTCACTCTCCGACTGATAACTCATAGAATATAGAACCTGTGAAGGAGATATTTGAGACAACTAAAGTACTTAAGAAAGTACCAATGAGTGTTTGAAATCAAGAAGTGGTTACATATGCACTGAGATATGAACCTCACAACATGACTGTGTACAAAGTGATATGCAACTGGAAATAATCTATAAGAAGACAAAATGGCAAAATGGCTTTTAAGGTCAAATCTGACTACTGGGGGCTCTTGTATCTTTCTCCCCTTGTTGAGAACATGCTCTCACTCCACTTTTATAGCCAATGAGCATGTGAAAAAGTTTTTGCCTTCTTCTTAACTCACCACTTTCAATTGTTTGCCCACTACATGCCACTCGCTATAAGGCAAATATTATATCTTTTATTAATCATGACTTTTGACTATATTTTTTTCATCCTTAGAATTATATTCACCTTTAACTTTACATTTGGTAAATTTATCCAAGCATACTCGATGTGAAAAATGATCTTGCACATTTATCTTCAACACAAACCACATGTAGGATTTTCCTCTTTTTAGATCCAATTTGGGATAAGATCCCCTTCTATTTAAAGAGGAAAATAAGAGAGATGACAACCGTGCTCCTCAATTTGGACCATGGGATTGAGGAAAAGCTATTAGATAGTTATACCTTGAAGCATATTTTTGAGCATGAAAATGTTTTTCAAAGGGGGGGGATGTTATAAACTAGCTTGAGAAGGGTCATATCAATGCTAACATTATGTACTTCTTGAATATTAGACAAGCTATAAACATAGCTTAGTGGTTAAGTATCAAGGATGGGAAGGAGGAGTTCTTGGGTTCAACCGGATGAGGAGCATGGGGAGTGAGTTTTTGCCTAAAGATCTCTAGAGCCTTCTAACTCAAGTTAACATGAGTGAACATGATTTAACTTGATCCTAGTGAGACTTAACTCAAAAGATAAGTATATCTACCACTAGTGGAATCTAGTGGGAAGTCTTAAAGTAGTGGTGGAGAATGCACATGCATAGAAATATTAGCTATAAAGGGCTCTACTTGGGGTTGCAAATGCCTAGTCACAATGCAATAGACATTAATGACACTGAGAGTGAGCAAATCTTGTTTGGCCTTCAGGAAAGGATGAATCGTGAGTCTATCTACTAGATGAACCATGGGTGGCCAATCAATAGATTGTGGTCAACTGCTGTTTGAATGAGATCCAAAACCATAGAAGTTAATTTAAAAGTAGCCAATAGCATGAATTGGGCTCATCAAGCTTCTGACCTAGTACAAAGTGAGGGAGAGGCCCTAATTATATAGAGTTGGATATAATTCCCCTTGAATAAGAATGAATACAAGGTAGAAGCAAATGAAAAGGTACCCAAATACAATGAGATACAAGAAAAACAATGTCGAATTGAGTGTGAGCTAGATACAAAATGGATATGCACTCATGCAGATACAAATAGGATACATGAAATCATGTTTTCAACCTGCCCTCTACAACTCCATTTTAAAACAGCTATATGTTGTAGAGGTTCAAGAAGAAATGGAGTGGAACTGTAGATAAGTACTTCTTCAACATGTCCATTGAGTTCTCTTGAGAGGTAGAGTTCTCTAAATTAATCTCTTGGGATAGGATCTTGTTATGGATGAAGTGGTACCAGACTCATATGAACATGAAAGATTGTATTCTTGGGGATGGACAAGGCTGACTGGATATTATAAGTATCTTGCAAAACACTAATGTTAGATAATAAGCAATGAAGCCATATGAAATCACATGTTGAAAAAATGGATGCTTGATACTCAACCTTTATGGATGAAACAACAATTTTAGGATGCTTCTTAGTTTCCCAAGAGATGGGTCCTAAGCGAAGCAAGACTATGTACCCAAAAGTAGATCATTGAGAATCAAGATCACTAGCCCCATTCGAATGAGAATATCCTATGAGATCAATGACCCCTCTATAGCAAGAACCATGATCTTGGGTGAGTGCAAGTTAATGAAGTAAGCTTTGAGCAACATTGCAATGTGTGTGACAAGGGTGATGTCCGAATAGCTGAGTATACAAACTACATAGGCAATTTCTACTCTAGTATTGGCTAGGTATAGTAAAGAACCAACTAGCTACCAATAATCATGCACATCCATGAGTGATGACATGTCCTCTAGTGTGAACTTGATGTTGAGATCAAGTGCTGTAGATACTAAGCAACACTGGTCCATGTTATACCTTGAATGTAGATTAACATAGTACCTCTTTTGAGTTTGGAATATGATTTCTTTCATCTACCAAACTTACATGCCTAAGGAGTAGTGAAGAAATCCAAGATATTCCATTGAGTACTCTAGGTGAAGCTACTTGATGATACACTGGATATGGTCATCATCTAAGCATGTCCAGATCGGGTCATCTACATAAAGGATGATGATGGCAAGAAGGTAGTCTTTTTGATAGATGTAGATGTTATCATTGGTAGAGCTTTGATGGAATCCTTTATCTTCAAAGAACTTGTGTATTTTCTCACACAAGGCATGCGGAGCTTGCTTAAGTCCACAAAGTGTTTTGTGAAGTTTGCAAAAATAATCTTCATTTCCTTTGATTTAAAAAACTACAAGTTGTTCCACATATACGTGTTCTTGAAGTTCACTGTTGAGGAAAAAACCTTTTACATCTAGTTGGTAGATGATCCATTTCAAGTGAGAAATTGAGGCAAAGATGACTCGCTTGGATGAACCTTGTAGTAGGGCCAAAGGTTTCATCATATTCAATTTCGTGCTTTTGCTTATATCCCTTTGCTATGAGTCATGCTTTGTACTTGTTCAAAGTTCCATTTGAATTGTACTTGACTTTATAAAACCACTTAACTTCTATGTTTGTTCATTAGATTGCTTAGGTACAAGTGTTCAAGTGTTTTTCTTTTGAATTGTATCCATCTCGATCCACACTGCTTTTTCCCACTCTTGTTGGGGCAAACCATACCTCATGAATACATTTTCAAACAATAACTTTATCATTGTCTGTGCATCATTCTTTTGTGTGGCTTTAACTTCTACCCATTTGGTGAGATAAACGTGGATACTATTATGTATTCAACATGAAAGCTTCTAGTTGGGGGGTTGATAGGACCTACAAGGTCTATACCCCACTTAGAGAATGCGCCTCCTCCCATCATGGGTCTCAGTGCCATCTCATCCTTGCACATAGGATATTGAGCTCATTGACATGTATCACACCTCTCATGGAATCAAAAAGTGTTTATAAACACTAAATCTCATCAAAACTTCCTTAAAGTGTTTATAAATATCTCATAATTTTGAGACATGCATCACATGCTATCAAAATGGATTTAAAAAGTGTGTATAACTACTTCAGAAACTTGAAATGCACAAGAACCTCCTCAAAATCACCACAAATATGGAAGAAACTATCAAAGGTTACCACAAGAGAGGTTGGGTGGGAGGAAAATTGTGGTAAGAGGATGAGATAATGGATAAAAGGAAGGGTGGGATGGTGAAAAAAGAGGCAAAATGAGAGCCAATGAGTATAAAAATGATGGCTAAGGAGGATTCTCTCAATGAGGAGAAAGCATACCACCAAAATAAGCACCATAATGACCAAATAGACCACCAAAAAAACCACCAAGACGTCCACCTAGAGCTCTCATACCATGTAGAGAGTATACATGTGGAAGCAAAATGAAAAGAAGAATATACCCACAAAATGAAAGATTGTGAGATTCAAAGTGAATAGAACAAGAAATGGGTAAACTTACATGGATTATAGTAAGCTTGCCAAGATAATGAGGTGGGCTCTCTAAGATTTAACCTACTACAATGTGGGGAAGAGGACCTCGTTATATGGAGTTGGAGGAGTCTCTCCAAAATACATCATATGTTAGATAGTTCCCCTTGAAAGAGAATGAATACAAGGTAGAAGAGAATGGCAAGGCACCCAAATACAATGAGAGAGAACTAAAATAATATGAAATAGAGTTTCTCCTAGATACAAAATGGAGATGCACTCATATGCATACAAAAGCTTATGGGATACATAAAATCATGTTGTCAACACTATGTACCTAATCATCTCAAAGATTGGATCATATTCAAGAACATTGATGCATGCTTGATAAGTCTATACTATATCGAGTGTGCTTAGATCCTAAGAAAGTGTGTGCTAATGGTGAGACAAGGAAAAATTCTAAGTCACATAGTCTCCAGAAATGAGATCTCAACTAATGTGCGATCTTAGATCTTCAAAGACCTAAAAGTGTCAAGGAAGTGCAAGCTTCTATGGGCCATGGATACTATCATCAATTTATCCACATGTATGCTATCATTACTAAGCCATTACATGGTTTATTAACCCATTTTGAGTGGACCGTGATGATTGCAAACAGACATTCAATGAATTGAAGAAATGGTTGAGGTCAACTCCCATACTTAAAGTGCCTAATTTGACCAAAGCCTTCCATATTCACATGGACACATCCAACTCTGCAATCAAATGTATACTAGTGCATCCAATAGATGAAGGGAGACTCGATCACTTTATTGATTATGCAAGTCATAAATTGAATCACACAAAAAAAAAGAATTATAAGAATATGGAAAGAGAAGGGCTAGGGATGCTCTATGTTGTTAGAAAGTTTAAACATTAGGTATTACTCAACAAACTCAAGTTCTTTGTAGACCACAAGGAAATGCTATAGTTGGTCAAGAAATTTTGTAACATTGGGAGGTTAGCTAGATGGTTCCTACTACTAATGGAGTTTTTCTTTGAGGTAGTAGTGAAGAAAGGCAATGCACATAGACATGATGACCATTTATCTTGGATGAGTCATGGAGAATCTCCAATTAGAGTAGCATTTGAACTCCAAGACACTTCTATTTTCAATTTAGAAGTGCATCCTTCCTAGGCAGAAGAGCTAGTGCCAAAGCTCACACTTGGTCCTAATCATTAGATTAAATCAAGAAGTGGACAAGAAGTGTTGAAAATAAGAAACCTTCAAATTATAACAATAATTTTATATTTCAAAGATTCAAATGGAGTGTTGTTAATATGTATATAAGATGATGAGAAGTTATCTTTATATCATTAAAAATTTTTCAAGAAGAGGTTTTCAACAAGTTAAAAATCATCAAAATCAGACACTCCAGTGAAGAGCAATGTGCGTCCCAAGTTGATTAGCTCCTAGGTTATCACTTACTGGAATCATGTTTGAAGTGCCTACTTTGGATGCACCCCAAAGTCAAATTGGAGATATATTCTCAATTTTGAATGTATATTCCTAGAGAATAGTCCAAGCAACACATGTAAACAAAATCATCAAATTTGGACAACATATGATACCGTTTCAAAGGGGTCAAAGATGCCATCCTACATGATTTGGACTTTTATTTTGCAACTAGAATATGTTTTATTGCAGTAGATCATATGTAAGAAAATGGTTGTGCCTTCATGGATAGGTCGATCACAGTATTTCATGGGTTACCCAAGCTCAAATCCTCGCGATTTACCCTTTTCTCCAAGATTTTTCCTTTCATGGCATTCATTTCATTGTCTCTAATGAATTGGATCTCGAAATGAGACAACTACAAGATGTTGGCATGGTCTATCTTCAATAATTTGAGATTGTGGGATCGAACCCATCTCCTTTTTGTTGCTACAACATCATTACTATAAAGCTAGGTTTTGCTAGAGTGAACATCCAATATATGCAGCCCTCGACGTGCAATGAAGATAACCATTTGATGGAGCTCGTGAATAGCAAAAATAGGCAACCTGGAAGCATTGCATTCTTCTCATCATGGATAGTTTGATATCGTGTACACATGATGTAGCTGGATTGAATCCATAGGGCAGCGACTCATAATTGCAAGAAGATTATTTTCACTTATGCTGGTCCATGATGTCAAAATCTGACATAAGAAATAACTGACATAAGAAATAACTTCTCTGTCCATGATTTTGCATTGAATATTGGATAGCACAACCCATTCCTAGCTATAGATTGCTGCATCAAATCACATTCCTCAAAAATATATTTACAATTGAGAAGAACTTTTGAAGCCACAAGAAAAACTACATGTGTGCCAAGTGTCCTAGTTAACTCAAGTTAAGTGAAGTGGATGCTTCTAAAAGGCTCTAGATGTCTTGGGGCAAAACATTCTCCCATGTCTCGTGTAGGACTTCAAACCAAGCCCTTTTTCTTCTCATCCATATCACTTAACCATAGGCCAATTGCCTTTTCTTGTTTGTAGAGTATAAGCACCTTTGCTTAAGTCTAATCTCGAGACTTCTGCGCTACACTTGAATGATCAAACAATGTCTGATCTCAGATCGGTATGAACTTGTTAGAACCTCATGTCATAAACTTCCTTTATATCAGTCATGTCCAAAAAATAGAAGTTTCTTCTTGTTTGCACAAGGATAAGACTTTGAAATAGAGAATAAGCTTCATATGAAGCATTTGAGAGAAGAAATATGTCAAAATGGCAAAGGTAGGAGGAGATAAAACACACAATCAACTCGAGTAGTTAAGGTCATTTGAGGTTCTCCGATTTCCCTAATGGCTTGAATTGGTCGTTGTCGTAGAGATTTACATATCTATATATCTAAAGTTTGAATCATCCAACTCCAAACTTCTAAGAAAGAATTCCAACTCAAAAGATAGAAATCATTGTTGGTCAAAAATTGATCCAAGATTATAAAAATTATTATTGCACCATTGGAAAGTACTCATCGAGAGCTTTCCAACGATATATAACACTGTAGTGTTTGGATGGAAAATGATCCTGCAATTTTTAGAAAACTGCTCTGATAAGCATGATGGTAGCATGGCTAGAAGAATCTCCTCTTGTAGTAGGCGCCAGAGTTCAAATCCCACTCAACGCAGCAGTGAAGAAGATTTTGAAGAGTTTTTTTTTTCCCAAAAACAAACTCACGGATGGCGTTTTTTTTCTGCGTAGCTTTTCATCGACAAACGTGTTGCGATTATGCTTTGTTTTTGCGATCGTAGCGAAGATCGTAGCTTTATTATGGTTTTTGTGGGAGTACTCAAACCTATATAATGAGAACCATGCTCATTGTTCAAGACATTAACTGAAGATCAACTTAGAAGTGACTCAAGAAGAAGATCTTTGGAGGTCATCTTGGAGGAGGAGTTCTCACACTCTTGGAGGAGTTAAGAGTTGTGGTCTACATCTTGATGTGGATTCTTCTCTTATGCTTAGAGGAGACTCTGCACTCATGATTGAGGAGGACATTATGATCTATGATGATTTGGTAACTTGTATTTTCCATTATTTTCATTATATTTGTATGGACACATTATTATGAATTAATTGTCTCTCCAATTTTCATACATCTCTCTTGTTTCCAATCTCTCTTATGATATTAATGAATTGTATGAGTGATTTGATTTATGATCTCATCCGATTATCTGTGAGCATCTATATTTGAACTCTACCTCTTAAGTTGCCCCAAGCACCCTGCGTGTACCGTCTATCTGGAACACTAGCAGTTGGCCTGATCCACCCAACTGAGCCCTTCATGACAAGTGAACCCGACATGAAATTGTTCCACAACATTTGGAAATTAGGAGGTACGATATCAAGCTCAATTCTAGGTATGCATATTTTACTTTTACGTTAATTCTATTAGTGAACAATGGGCAAAAAGGGTGTTGCAAAACACACCACACAAGACATAGGTTCTAGTGTGGAAGCATTAATTGAAAAGAAGTCTCCAAAATATGATGAACAATTCAAAGATATGGATTCACGAATAATTGCATCCATAGATGAAAAACTTTCCTCAAAAATCGAGCCATTAACTTCATATATCTCAATGATGACTTCAATATTGGGAAAAGCTACTGAAGTTATTAAATCATTAAATGCACAATTTAATCAAGAATTTGGGAATTTAGAAGGAGCTATTCACTATCAGCTTTCAAATTTGATAGAGAGTATGGAAAATCTATCTAATCATGTGAGAGAACTTGCAACATCAGAAAGTATTAGCTGTGAAATTTCAAGTTTGAAAGAAAATATTGAAATTCTAACCAATCAAGTAAAAGAAATTACCACATGTAAGTGTAAATATGATCATCAAGTACAAAGTTTGTCTACTCAGGTTTTTGATAAAAGATATTCATATGACCATAAAAGATCTACCCCTAAGGCCACATATAAAAGATTAAATAGACCTATAAGATGCTTTTGGTGTGATATGAGAATGCTTGTAGACTTAAATTGGTCACTGAAGTTGATAAAAGAATTTGTAAATACAATGATCACTCAACTTTGCACTTGAACTTAGGAAAAGGTGGAATGAAAGAATATTTTGATCAAACAAAATCGAAGCCAAGATCATTTAAAAAACTTAGAGAACAATGGAAACCAAAAAGATATGATTATAATAGATCTTTTGAACAAGAAACTATGATAGAAATTGAGAATCAAGTTAAATGTTTTGAAGAAAAGAAAAGTGAACAAATCAAGTTGGATAAACAAAACGTTGAACAAATTTTGCAAGAAAGATTAAAAGAGAATGAACAAGAATATGAAAAGTCGATACAATTGAAAAAGAAACATGATGAATACTATGTAGTATGCGATCCAAAGTTTCTAAAAAATGACAAATTATTTGATTAAGAAAAGTTTACGAATTTGAAAGTTCAATTGAGCCATGAGATTAACGATGAACAAAATAGTCAAAGTGAACATGAAAATATCAATGAAATTGATGAGAGTACAAACAATGATAATAGTCTTAAAGAAAAGGAAAAACAATGGATTGAAGATGCTATCAAACAAATTGAACAAAATATTAAAAAATCATCAAAGTCTTCTAAACCTTTATCTTTGCAAAAAAGAACAGGTTGAAGATGATCCATGATGAACAAGTGCTTATGACTGAAGATGAACCATGAAAAGATCCATAGATAGGATATAATGAGAGAAATTGTAGTGAGGATGAATTGTAAAGCATGTTTTTTGATACTAACTTTGATTTTTTTTATGAGACTAGAACACACTTCTTCAAAATTATCTTTGACGATAATGATGGTCGCGATTATTGAGAGTGTTTGAGTGAGTTGAGAGAATTTTTCGATTGAGGAGTGAGAATTGAACGTTGAATTTAATGCATTTTTAGTCTTCTTTTCCTAATCTCCATTATTTGCACCATATTGAGTCTATTTCGCACTCAGAGTATGCATAAACCAATGTATATACACATATGTTTAAATTCTTTGGCCTACACAATCTACTTTCACTTGTAATCAAATAAAAAAAGGATGACATCCAATTAAAAATAGACATAAAATTTTTTGAAGAACCTCATCACCAACATCCTCTTACCCCTTTTGCACCATGATTTTTGGAACAATGCACTTAAAGTATGCATAATAGGGTCTCATTACATGACCTTGCATTTAGGCATGTTTTGAGCTTTCCCTATGCACTTTGAGTGACAGAAAGGATTGATGTATATGCACATTGATATGTATGTGAGTGATGCATGATAGGGTCTCATTACATGACCTTGCATCAAGGCACATTTTTGAGCTTTACCCATGCACTTTGAGTGATGAAAAGGATTTATGTACAAAAACATGAAATGTATGAAAGTGAGCGTACATACCTTGTCAACAAATGCCAATTACCTTATCTTTTGCACCATATTTTGAACATGCATTTTCAAAGTATGCAATTGATAGGGCTACATTATATGGCCTTGCATAGACACATTTTTTATCTTCCCATGCACTTGATACATGATTTCAAGATTCAATGTTCCTATGAAATGTCAGTTTATCTTTGAAGCAGAAAGAAGATTTGAAGATTGGCCCATCGAGGGCGATATGCAGGTTTAGTAGGGGTGAATGTCGTAGAGATTTACATCTCTACATATCTAGACTTTGAATCATCCAACTCCAAACTTCTAAGAAAGACTTCCAACTCAAAAGATAGAAATCATTGCTGGTCAAAAATTGATCCAAGATTATAAAAATTATTATTGTGCCATTGGAAAGTACTCGTCGAGAGCTTTCCAATGATATATAACACTAGTGTTTGGATGAAAAATGATCCTACAATGGTAGAAAACTGCTCTAATATGATTTCTCTTTACTCACGGACGACGTTTTTTTTCTGTGTAGCTTTTCATTGACAAGCGTGCTGCGATTATGCTTTGTTTTTGCGATCGTAGCAAAGATCCTAGCTTTATTATGCTTTTTATGGGAGTACTCAAAACTATATAATGAGAACCATGCTCATTGTTCAAGACATTAACTGAAGATCAACTCAGAAGTCACTCAAGAAGAAGATCTTTGGAGGTCATCTTGGAGGAGGAGTTCTCACACTCTTGGAGGAGTTGTGGTCTACATCTTGATGTGGATTCTTCTCTTATGCTTAGAGGAGACTCTGCACTCATGATTGAGGAGGACATTATGATCTATGATGATTTGGTAACTTGTATTTTCCATTATTTTCATTATATTTGTATGGACACATTATTATGAATTAATTATCTCTCCAATTTTCATACATCTCTCTTGTTTCCAATCTCTCTTATGATGTTAATGAATTGTATGAGTGATTTGATTTATGATCTCATCCTATTATCTGTGAGCATCTATATTTGAACTCTACCTCTTAAGTTGCCCCAAGCACCCTGCATGTACCGTCTATCTGGAACACTAGCAGTTGGCCTAATCCACCCAACTGAGCCCTTCACGAAATCGTGCAAAAAAGAATAACTCTCTTATTGACTATACAAAAAAGGAAAACTAATTTGGTACTAGTTAAAACGTAAGTATTTTAAGTAAAGGTGAAACATCATCAATAGATAAAAGGTGGGTTGACATGCCAATATTTGATATCAAACTACCATTTAATGGTTGAATGATGATTTACCTTCGCTCCAAGACTTGGGAATGTGAGTCAAAATAGTTTAAGTGTCTTAGAAGATTCAATTTGAGTAAGATATTTTGGTTAGCCTAAGTTACACTTTATTTTATAAACCAAATTCTAGTGAACTTGCAAAGAGTTTTTTTATAAAACAAATTCTAGTGAGCTTGCAAAGAGTTTTCATATTCTTAAATTAGTTATAAATCCCATCCAAATTGTTAGATCCATGCACTAATCATACCTAGACATAGATTGACATGGAAATTGGGGTAGGGATATCTTGAATCAACCCACTTCAAATGTTATTGCTAATTTTGCACAATGAATTGGGTAGGGATGTTTTCTAATTTGCCTTGTCATTAATTCCATGCTTTGCACTCAATCCATCTTATTAAGTGCAAAGCTAGATGTTATTTTAAATCATTTGCATAGACATCAGCCAAGTTTTTTGGAACAAATAAGTTCTAGTCAAATTAGATTCCCCTCTTCTTTTCACTTTGAATAAGAGGCGATTCACACAACAAAGATGAAAACATGCTTCATATTTTTTGATCATGTATTCCTACAATTGTTTAAACCTCTATTTTTGACAAAAAAAATGTTTACCAAGGGTTAATAATGTTATAAAGTAAAGTGTCTAGTTAGTTCAAACAGATCTCAAATAAAACATCATTTGGTCGATCTTGTGTTGGCCCAAAATCCTATTGTTGAATTTAAGTATAATTTTTTGTGCTCTTAAAACCAAGTAATGTGATGTGGCCTAGTGGTCAGGTTGTTTGAGCCTCTAAGGTCTTGGGTTCAAGTCCACCAAGTAGAAAGGATAATATATATTCTAGTCAAACCCAAGCCCAAGCTTTTAGAAGGTTCGAGATCTCCTTAACTAGGACACCTTGAGAACATGTAGTTACATGGGTGACACCTGGATGGATAGTACAAATCTACCAAAGTAGGTAGGCCCTTGTAGAGAGCTATATATAGAGGCATAAGGTGGGACAAGAGGCATCTCTCTACTTGGTGGTGGTTGTAATCATCTACTTCATCAAACCTCTGCAACATATCCAAATGCTTGTGGATTACTTATTAAACAAATAGAGCATTGCAAAACCATCATTGTAATTTAGGAAAGAATGTAAAAATTGTGTATTCATTTGGATCTATGTCGATGGCTTAATCATTATAGATGATGATAAAGTCAATGACAAGGACATAAAGGGCATTGGTTTAAGATTTCTATCTTGGGAATCCTAAAGTATTTGTCTGAATAGAAGTCATATGTAAAGAACAAGATGTATATGTTATGTAGAGAAAGTATAAACTTGATTACTTGAAGAAGCTTGACTTGTGAAATTGTAAACCTATTTCAAATCCACTGAAAGTGAATAAGTGTAGAATGTGACCTTATATATGTTGATTGTGGGCTCAATTATTTATGACACATTTACAAGATCAAATATACCGCATGCCATAGGTTTTCTATCTTAATTCATGTAGGATCCAAGAGTTACCCAACGAAAGGAGTTGTAAGGTACCTCAAAGGATCAATGAAGAAAGGGATATACTATCCACGCAATGATGGTTGTAGGTCTAAGGCTATTCTCATGAATTTTTTTTAGGTTACAAAGATGATAGAGGGAGCACTAGTGGCTACATGATCATGCTAGGGAAAGAGATTATGTCAAGGATTTCTATGAAAGAACCTGCTATGGATCTCTCCACAATTGAATTAAAGTATAGAGCCTAGGGAAATTCTCATGTGAGCTGATGTGTCTCAAGCAATCATTTTTTGATTTGGATATGCCGATAGAACATGTACCTATCTATTGGGACAACCTAAGCAGTATATCTATAACACAAAGTCTAGCATTTCATGTAAGATCCAAGCACATTGAGGTGCATTATCACTTTATGAGAGAGAAAGGGATGTCAAAGGATGTCAAGTTGGAGCATGTGAGTACCAAGGAGTGGTATGTTGACATGTTTACTAAAGCATTTGATGGAGAAGAAATGAAGACATGCAATGGAATCAAGGGCCTTGTTAAGACTTGAGAGCTACTATTGAAAGCAAGTCTTAATCATAGAAGAAGCTTCAATTACTAATTTTAATCATGTATCAATAAAATGAATATTCACAAATTTTTGAATCTCTCTTATTACTCCACCAACAAATTAAATAATCGCCTACCTTTGATGCCACCAAAAAGTGTATCTATAGTGATTGGTCACTAGTTTCATGGATCCTATGAAATATGGGTTTCTATTTAATGCAGTGTAAATGTCGTATATTTCATAAGACACTAGAAATAAATTGTATTTGACTTTAAGAATTAGGTCCCTAGTTCTAGCACCATCATGCCTGCTTTCCTTCTATCCTTAGACACCTCTATTTGTGCATGTAGGTAGATTAATGCACAATTATCTCTAAGGGATTAAATTGTTTCAAATCTTATTGTATTCATGTTCTATTGTCAAAGATTTTTATAATAATAATATAGTGTCTCAAAGTGGTCTTTGTTTTTTGGGTGTTTTCTCTTCCTAGTTTGTGAGAAACATTTCTATTTGTGTAGAGAATGTTGGTTGCTACGAGCCCACCTTGGTGTGGATGGTTTTTGCTACTAACAAATCCAATTATGATGTTTTAAAGCATGTACTATAGATCATAGTGTCCTCTTTGAGGATGAAAGTATGTAAGTTCTATACATGCTTGAGTTCTATGTATTGTGCAAAACTAAGGGTACCTCTATGTATAGGCCTTGTGGAGGGTAGTGACCTTTCAAAGTTTCATTGGGGTGTTTTTTTCATCCCCATCATGCATGGAGATGTATGAATGCATTGCAACACTTGGAATCACATGAACTTGGACATGGATGCTTTTTTTAATCATACATTCACATTATAGCTCTTACATTCCATTTATGGTTCTATGTTTTATAGGGAGATATGAAACTCATTATGGAACAAAAGGTATGAGAGACTTTGAATTCGTTTGCCTTATTTTGAATGCAAATCATGTAATTGCCTTTGCAATTGGCCTTATGCTTATGAAAAACATATTTTACGGCATTGATATAAGTGAATGTGCTAAGTAAGTAGAAGAATTGTGTAATAAAGTAAGTCTATGATCTATTTGAACTAGTTGCACACTTGGATCATAGACTTACTTAATCTTTTCATAAAGTAAGTCTATGATCTCAGTGTCGAGATGGTTGAGACAAATCATACACTTACATTATTACAAATTCAACACAATAAAAGATTTCCACCCATTGAAGAATTCACATCATAGGTTATGCTAGTGATAATGATTTTGAATTCTCCCTTGCATCAGTAATCTTAAGACTCCGCTATGTAATTTTATGGGACACATGTTTCTTGGTTACTTGACATTGTTGCCCAATTCCATCTTTGCAAGTTTGAAAGTTTATGCACATTCTATATTGAGAATTATGTTCATGTTGAGATGCTTGAAGATTTTTCATTTGAAATAAGGGGTTCACAATACATATTCCTTTTGTTACCCATTGATGCATATTATATGATCATCATGTACTAGTTATATCTTAACACTTCTTGATATATTTTGGTAGTGATGTGTTTGAACATATTCCCACCATTTGGGCACTTTATTCCCTATTTAGGAGGCTTTTTTCCACTGACTTTTATATATGTCTATAACCCTAACGAGTTACTTATCTTTGTACATTGTCTTGGTAATACATAAAATATTGTGTGTTGTGCTCCAAGCATCTTGTTCTTCTTCCTCATTTTGTTTGCCTGCTTCTGTACATCTAAAACTCCAACAATTGGTATCGGAGCACGCCGCTGCTTCGTCTAGGGCATCATCAACACCCCTCCACTCATAGTCTCATAATTGCACAAAAATTGTTGAACATACTTTGAGCTTGTTTTGGCCTTCAAACGGACTATTGCAATGCCTATGGATGAAATTTTGTCTTTTTGTGCTTGTTCTGTTCAAATTTTTACGATACAATCATTTTTTTTGCATTAGGGTATTTTAGTCAATGGCCATGGCTACAAGCGGTGATGTATTCCGTATGTTGCCTATTGAGGATAAGTTGGATGGTATCAATAACCCATTTTGGATGGTATTCAAAAACATCCTACTACAACTACAACTATAGTTAATGAAGGTGATGCGGATGGTGTTGAAGATGACGTTCTTCAAGTTCTTATTTGTATTGTGGTTTTTGTTGTACCTACTACAGAACAAATTTGTTGGGATGATAGAGATGCTCATGCACATGCATTGATAGTCTTGTCTATCAATCCTGCATTCACTCTTCAAAATAGCAAAGGATGCTTAGGATACACTTACCACTTTATAATAGGCAAGGAATGAGGCTCATGTTGCTTACCTCTGGAAACAATTGGAGAGTGAGCACATGACTGAAGGAGATTCCATGGAAAAGTTTTTTGACAAAGATCAAAGACTTGGAGCAGTTGATTTCTGATGATGAAGTCTTGCCAGGCCGTTCACTTGTGCAAACTATCTTGAATGGTCTTCCATATTCATATAAGAGTTTTGCTTCTAGTGTTTGATTGATGATGAGAGGAAATCCAAATGCCTTAACATTTGAGGACTTAGTCTCTGTTCTATTGCAAGAAGATCAATCTAGGTAGAACAAGTCCAGTATGCATGTTATGGCTCAAGCTTTCTTGGTTAGACTGAAGGGCAAAGGTAAATGGAGTTCATAAAATCTACTAATTTTGTAGAATCAAAGAAGGATGACAAAGACGAGAAGAAAACAGAAAAGCAGAAATTGTTTTGCAAAAACTATAAAGGAAATGATCATGTCATAAAGAGTTGTCCAAGAGTAGCTACCAGAGAGGCAAAGAAAAAAGAGGCTAGAATGGTTGTTGTAGAGTCCTCTACACACGAATCAGAGTTTTCAAATCTTGTGTAAAATGAAGAATGGGCATTTACTACTATTTGCAGTTATGATCCATCTTCTCATGAAAAATGTATGTGAAGTATTTTGATGGTGAAGCACCACAGTGCACTCTCCTTCTTGAGAGCTCCATGACAATATCCTCTGAGTGGAAAATTGAGCTCCAAATGCTCCACACATTAATCTGCACAGAGGGTGCATAATATGTAGAAAACACACAGTACACAGGGAGCAAGGACATAAACTTCTTAGGTGTTATAAATGCGATCAAACTTACAATCTATGGATGATCAGACCACTGAAGTTTTTAGTAAAGAACATATACAAAAAGTCTCCAGTGGCCATTTGGCCTTTCACATGGGCACTAAAGATAACAATCTCCCACTAAAGGCCAATATGGCCAATGTAACTATGGGAGAAGAAATGAAGAATGATAAAGAATACCTGAGCGTAAATATATAAATTATACCTCCCACTTGATGGGCATGTTACATAGTATACAAGTGACTATGTAAGATCATGAATCAAGTAAGCCCCATCAAGTGACAACAGTGTCAAAAGCTATCCTATGGTAAAGCTTTAGTCAAAGCATCTACAACATTATCTCGAGTGTGAACCTTCTCAAGAATATTGCATTCAATGGCTAAGCAATCTCTAATGAAGTGATACCTCACCTCAATGTGCTTAGTCTTTGCATGATAGACTGAATTCTTAGCCAAGGCAATGGCACTCTAACTATCACTAAGAAAATGAGGTAGATGCTAAGGTAAACCCATATCACAAGCAAGACAAGAAAGCCACAATGCTTCCTTACATGCCTCACTTGCTGCAACATACTCTGCTTCTATGGTGGAAACAATTGCACATTCTTGAAGACAAGATCTACAAGAGATAGCACCTCCAACAAAATGAAAAATATACATTGATATAGACTTATGATTGTCTACACAACCAGTATAGTTAGAATCTATGTAACCAATAATGGATGCTTTCTCTCTACCTAAACATAGACACTTGTCCTTAGTGCCACTCAAATATCTCAAAATCATCTTGACTGCTTCCCAATGTTTCTTGCAAGGACTAGACATATATCTGCTCACAACTCCCACTACAAATGCAATGTCTAGTCTCGTAGCTACCATAGCATACATGAGACTATCAACAATGGACTGATACAAAATTTTGGTCATGAACTTCTTTTCCTCATCTGTTTTGGGGCAATCATCCTTGCTCAATTTCACATATGTGGGTAAAGGGTTACTCAATGCCTTTCCATCCTGCATATTGAACCTATGAAGTACTTTGGATATGTACTCACTTTGAGACAAGTAGATGCATCTTTTACTCCTATCACAAGTAATGCGCTTGCCAAGAATATGTTTGGCATCCCCCAAATCCTTCATATGAAATGTTTGACTCAAATTCTTTTTGAAAACTGACAAGTCATAAGAGGACTTCCCGGCAGTCAACATATCATCGACATAAAGTATCAAGCATATCAAGGTGCCATCTGAACATCTCTTTGTGTATAGACAATGATATTCATTGCTTCGAGAATAGCCTTGAGACTTCATAAAATCATCAAACCTTTGGTACCATTATCTAGGGGATTGTTTAAGTCCATATAAGCTCTTCTTGAGGTTACAAACTAGACGTTCCTTGCTAGGAACTACATAACCCACTGGTTGTTCCATATACATCTCATCTGTAAGTTCTCCTTGCAAGAAAGTAGTTTTCACATCCATTTGGACTAGCTCTAAGTCCTCCATTGCAACCAATCCAAGCAACATGCATAGGGTAGTCATTTTGACCACTAGAAAGAAGATTTCCTTGAAATCAACACCATGTTGTTACTTAAAACCCTTTGCAATGAGTCATGCTTTATACTTTGGAGAAGCACTATCTGATGTGAATTTCAGCCTATATACCCATTTACATGGTAAAGCTTTCCTGCCCTTTGGCAAAGGTACTGAATCCCAAGTACCATTCTTGTGAATAGAATCCAACTCACTCTTCATGGCACGCTCCCACTTGACATGGTCCGCACTCTACATACCCTCTTTGTAGCAAGAAGGCTCACCAACATTTGTTAGCACAACGAAATCCAAACCTAGTACATATCTATTAGGTGGATGTGAGACACGTGTAGAGTGTCTCAATGATTGCTGAACCGGAACATTTGCAAACTTATCTAATCTAACATTCGCTTGAACATGCCTATGTGCAGCATTTTTATGCATGCTAACTAGAGGACTAGTATCCTAAAAAATCATTTTTCTCACTTCAACATACTTAATGGGCTTTTTATGCATCTTAGACCCATCGAAAATGACATCACTGCTTTTGATCATTGATTGTGTTTCAGGATCCCATAAGCGATACCCAAATTTTCCTTCTCGACCATATCCAAGAAAAATGCATTTCTTTGACTTATGGTCCAACTTTTCTCTAAGATTCTTGGGTATATGAACATATGCTTCACACCCAAAAACTAGAAGATGATCATAATATGGTGGCTTCCCTATCCATAACTCTTGTGCCACTTTCAGATCTTTGGCAGTACTAGGTGAACGGTTAATCACACGAAGTGCTGTCAATACTACTTCTACCCAAAAGCCTTGTGAAAGGTTTGCATGATGCAACATAGAAACTACTCAATCTTGAATAGTTCTATTCATCCTTTGAGCTACACCATTTTGTACTAGGGTATAAGGAGCTATAAGCTCTCTACAAATTCCTCCGGACTAACAAAAAGGCTCAATTCATGTGAGGTATACTCAA
Organism: Ceratopteris richardii; assembly: GCA_020310875.1. Classification (NCBI taxonomy): domain Eukaryota; kingdom Viridiplantae; phylum Streptophyta; class Polypodiopsida; order Polypodiales; family Pteridaceae; genus Ceratopteris; species Ceratopteris richardii. Next base: position 112,465,837 of record CM035430.1, read on the forward strand.
CCCCATTATTTGAAGGTAAAGCCTTAGGCTTAGTTCCTTTTTCAATCTCAACTAAAGCAATGCATTTTTTGAAAGTTGGGAATACCTCATCCTTTGCTTTGAAAGGATATACTGAGACTTTTATAGTAGCATCATCTATGAAAGTGACAAAATAAAGAGAAATACCTAATGATCTTGTGGGCATAGAACCACACATATCTATATGAACAAGATCTAAAGCCTGAATTGAAGAGTCAATGTGTGTTCTATGCACGTTTCCAATTTGCTTTCCATATTGACAATGCTCACAAAATGAAAAATCACAGAAAGATAACACAAGTAAGTAGCCAGAACAAGAAAGATTTTCCATTCCACTACAAGATATATGGCCCAAACAACCATGCCAAATACAAGCCATAGGCTGTTTAGTAATAGCTAACAAGTGTTCTTTCTGTGATACAAATGAAGGATAAAGTGAGCCGACTTTGATTCCTTTTGCAATAACCATATTGCCCTTCGATATGCAAAAAGAATGAGCTTAGAAGACCGCCTTGTAATCAAGGTCATCAAGTTGACCAACTGACATCAAACTACATGATAACTGAGGTACATGGCATACATTATGCATAGTAAATTTTGAACCATCAATGAACTGCACAACCACATCTCCAATCTTGACAACATCACAATGATAAGGATCACCAAGTCTCATAGTACCAAGAGACTTTGTGCATAAGTAGAGAACCACTCTCTATGTGATGTCACGTGGAAAGAAGCACCAGAATCTAGCAACTGTGTATGGGAAAGAGAATCATCCATAAGAGCCTTTGTAGGCTCAATATTGTCAAGTGTCAACACATCAGCATCATCAAAAATAGCGTTGATTTCTTCAATCTTCACGATTGAAGTAGATGGTGCAAGTAACTATTTAACATGCCCATCAACATTTTGCCCTTTACCTTTAGCATTCTTTAACGCATAACATTCTTTCTTTATGTGTCCTTTCTTATGAAAATAATGGCATTTGATATACCTATTCCTTGATTTACTTCTATAATTATTTCGTTGACCATTCTTTTTCTTGTTCTTGCTCTTGCCACGTTGTTGATTCTTTCCTTGGTAAGAATCATGAACATTATATGCATCTCCACTCTCAGTGCCAACCATAGATTTTCTATGAATCTCCTCACTCAAGAGTGCTCCACATATGTCATCATAAACCAGTTTACCACCAGGTGCACTATTACCAATAGCTGTGAAAAATGCATCCTATGATGATGGCAAGGTGCATAACAACAAGACTGCTTTCATTTTATGATTTATGCCCATTCTCTAAGCTTGTAACTGGGAGAATATAGCATCAAACTCATTCAGATGAGGAACAACACTCTTTATCCTTCATGCGAAGATCATATAAATTTCTCATTCGATACACTTTATTTGATGTCGTTTCATATGTATTTCATAACTTCTTCCAAAGCTCCTTTGCACTTTCGCCATCCAATACTATAAAGTAAATGTTATCTATCGGGTGCAATTGAATGGTAGACCTGACCATTTCATCTAACTCACCCCAATCATCTTCATCCATGTCAGCAGGCTTCTTTTAGATTCCATTTACTAGCTTCCATTTCATCCTCAGAATTAGCACATCTTTAATTTGATTCTTCCATAGAGCAAAGTTTGAGCCATCAAATTTGCATATCTCAAAATTGTCCTTTCCCTGCAAGTTATATCTCCTTCTCAGAACACTAGCACTAGACCCTGATCCACCAGATGTGCCTGAGACCTCTGATGCCATGATGGTAGAGAATTGAATATTATGATAATGGAGCTAGAAGAGTCCAAACCCCACTAAGGCGTATTGAAGGATGACCGTGTCAAATTTTGGGAGAGAACTCAACAATCTTTCTAGAAAAATGAATTAATGAACATTAATGACCAACCAAAAGGAGTATGTGAGAATAAATGTGCTCACACCAATAAGTATACCAAGGAGTAAATTGACCACTATATGGTTGACAAAACCAAAAATCTGGAAAAATTTTGCTAGAGTATCCTCTGCAAAATGATCATATGACCAGTGTCAAAATCTCATAAAACTGCAAGTACTGACATGTTTACCTGCATAATGAATCACTCATTCCACTGCATATAATCAGTTACTCGAAAGAAGCCAACTAAGCTTATCGAGCACCAATGAACAACAATCATACATCTCCTATGACAAGGCTGGGTAAGACTTCCACCTGCATCACTAAAGAGATCCCGACATCTGGGTGTCTTCCAGTTAAGAAAACCTCATCATGACCCTCTTTATCAAACGTAAAAGGCTTTATGCAAAAACATAACTGCTATATCAATGACCACATGAACATACATAAGCGGTATCCACAGAAATGTACATAGTGTGTATGTGCTCAATATATGCAGTAAGATGACACTGAGATGCTGAATGCATAGCCCAAAAACTAGCCAACAACACCTACAAGCGTCTGTCAACTCTGTTGTTTAGGTAAAAAAAAAAAGTGCATAAATTTGCAGTGGCTGCTCCCACCACAACTGAAAATCTTTTGAGAAACCTGTAGTTTTACAAGTGTGGTTGAAAACACAACCCCAAAGGTGAATACTTATTTTTTGAGTAAAGAACACTCTTCTTGATGTTCTTGAATCTGTGTGAAGAGACCTATGCATGAAAGTTCTCCAAAATGGCTCAAAAAATCATCCAAAAAATGCTTCAAAAACAGGCTTTGAAAGCAAATAATGAAGCTTTAAGGGACCAAAACATATTCAAGGTAATGTTAACCTTAGTCCTTCCCTTTCTTCTGATGCCACAAGAGTGTATCTTAGCGGCAAGAGATTGCCATGGTTAAGCAAGCTCTGGGGGGAATAGTATTGGGATGGGTGACCTCTCGGGAAGTACCGAGAACCTCTATCTTCTTTGATCATTAGGTCCTCCCTAGCACGTAGCCAACAACACCAACGATGACTTTGGTGACTCGGATGACAAGGTATGCTAAGGTCTATGCCTTGGTCGCCACCTTAGTCATAAGCCTTGGAGAAAGCTTTGTATATTTGCTTATAACCCTAATGGGTTACTTATCTTTGTACATTCCCTTGGTAATACATACAATATTGTGTGTTGTGCTCCAAGATTCTTCTTCTTCTTCCTTGTGTTGTTTATGTTCTTCTGTACACCTCAAACTCCAACAATTGGTATCAGAGTAGGCTGCTGCTTCATCTAGGGGGTCATCAACACCCCTCTAATCATAGTCTCAGAATTGCACGAAAATTGGCAAGCATACTCTGAGCTTGTTTTGGCCTTCAAATGCACTATTGCAATGCCTATGGAGGAAATTTCATCTTTTTTGTGCCAAACATATATACAGGTTTTGGTTTGCCAATGTAAGCACCTTAACCTCTACTATAGGTTTAGAAAAACTTGATAGGGTAAATTTTTTTAACCTTTTGAGATACAATCATTTTTTTTGCATTCGAGTATTTTAGTCAATGGCCATGGCTACAAGCAGTGATGTATTCCGTATGTTGGCTATTGAGGATAAGTTGGATGGTATCAATTACCCATTTTGATTGGTATTCAAAAACGTCCTACGACAACTACAAATACAGTTACAGAAGGTGATGTGGATGGTGTTGAAGATGATGTTCTTCAAGTTCTTGTTCGTACTACGGTTCCTGTTATACCTACTTAGGATAACTTTGTTGGGATGGTAGAGATGCTCATGTACATGCATTGATAGCCTTGTCTGTCAATCCTGCCATTATTCTACACATTCACTCCTGCAAAACAACAAAGGATGCTTGGGATACACTTACCACTTTATACTAGGCAAGGAATGAGCCTCATGTTGCTTAACTCCGGAAACAGTTCGAGAGTGAGTACATAAATGAAGGAGATTCCATGGAAATTTTTTTGACAAAGATCAAAGACTTGAAGGAGCAGTTGATTTCTGATGATGAAGTCTCACCAGACAGTTCATTTGTGCAAACTATCCTAAATGGTCTTCCATATTCATATAAGAGTGTTGCATCTACTCTTTGATTGATGATGAGAGGAAATCCAAATGCCTTAGGATTTAGTCTCTGTTCTATTGCAAGAAGATCAGTCTAGACAGAACATGTCCATTATGCATGTTGTAGATCAAGCTTTCTTGGATAGTCTCAAAGGAAAAGGTAAATGGAGTTCATAAAATCTACTTATTCTATAGAATCAAAGAAGGATGAACAAAGACAAGAAGAAAACAAAAAAGCGAAAAGCATTTTGCAAATACTGTAAAGGAAATGATCATCTCATAAAGAGTTTTCCAAAACTAGCTACAAAAGAGGGAAAGAAAAAAGAGGCTAGAATGGTTGTTGTAGAGGCCTCTACGCCCAAATAAAAGTTTTTAAATCTTGTGCAGAATGAAGAATGGGCATTTACTACTATTTGCAATTATGATCCATCTTCTCATGAAAAATGTATGTGAATTATTTTGATGGTGAAGCATCATAGTGTGCTCTCCTTCTCGAGAGCTCCACGATGATATCCTTTGAGTGGAAAACCAAGCTCTAAGCACCACACACAGGACTCTGCACAGAGGGTGCAGAATTTGCAGAAAACACACAGTACACAAGGAGCACAAACATAGACTTCTTAGGTGTTATAAATGCAACCGAGCTTACAGTTTGTGGCTGACCAGGCCACTATTTGTTTTATTAAAGAACATATACAAAAAGTATCCGGTGTCCATTTTTCCTTTCACATGGACACTACCAGTAACAATATGTTTGCAGTAGACTCAGATGTTTTCTACTTTGATAGTGGGGCAACCAAACATATTACCTTGCAATGTAGTTTCTTCACTTCACTTGAGCCTGCCCCTACAGGGAATATTGTCACATGTGCCAACAACTCCTCTTATCCTATCATGGGAGTTGGTACGATGATTTTGACTACTTCTAATAGTAGTTCTTTTACATTGTCAGATGCTTTATTTGTGCAATGGATCAAGAAAAATCTATTATTAGCTTAAGCATTAGCCAAGATCAACTTGGTTGTGAAATTTGTTGATGAGTGATGTACAGTTCATGATTTGTCGAATGGCAATGACATTATTGCTTCTGGCAATTTATGTCATGGGCTTTATAAGCTCATAAATTATGCAAAATTTGTGAATGATTCAGCATGTGTAGTTCAAGATTCTCATGCTATGTAAGATGCAAAGTTTTGGCATGCATGCTTTGGTCATCTAACTTTTGATAGATCACTACACCTACAAAAATGGTGGCCTCTTTACCCAAACTTGAGGCACATGTTAAACATGTTTGTGAAGGCTGTATTTTGGGCAAAATGTAGCATTCCTCCTTCCCAAAATATGGTTCAATACAAGCTACTCAAAAATTATAACTTCTTCATAGTGATGTTTGCAGTCCTATGCAAACACCTTCTTTTGAAAACTACCTTTACTTCATGACTTTCATTGATGACTTTTCCAAGCATGCATGTGAAAATCCATTGAAAGCAAAGTTGAAAGTATTTATGTGATTTAAATAGGTTCTATTTTTGGTTCAAAATCCATCTACATGTAAAATGGAAACCCTCCATTTTGATGGAGAGGGGAATATATATCTTCTGATTTTACTACATTTCTGGCTGAACATGGGATAAAACATCAATGTATAGGGCCATATACACCTCAATAGAATGGAGTTTTATAAAGGAAGAACAAGTGGCTCATGCAGATGGTCAGGTGTATGGTCAAGAGTCAGGCTTTGCCACATAGTTTATGGCTTGAGGCTATGTATGATGTGTGCAGCATATGTACCTAATAGGTGTCCCACTAAAGCATTGCAATCTATCACTCCATATGAGGCTTGGCATGGTCGCAAGACATCTCTTGCTCACCCTCATATCTTTTGTTGCCTAGAATATGCATTAGTGCTTGAACAACAATGTAGGAAATTGGATAATAAAGTAGTGAAATGTATTTTTGTTGGGTACAATTCCGAAAGCAAAGGCTGTTGTCTATAGCATCTATAGAATAGATGTGTTTTTATTAGTACTGATGTTGTTTGTGGAAGATGCAATTCAGCCATTACTTTCATGTACTAAGGACACATCAGTTATCTCCAAAGATGTGTATGACACTTTGCAGCCTCTTTCTACAATTGGAAAGTCTAATGCTCGTCCAAATGAGGCCATTTCTTAGCCTTTGAAGGTTCCACATAATGATGCAAATCATTCCATTTGTGATGTAGATTTACATGATGCACTGGTTGATGAGAGGTCTAATATAAGGGAGCGAAAAATTATGCTTAAATGGCTGGTATAGACTTTGCGAGATAGCAAATTAGGTGCACCTCTATCATATCGTACTCGTTCAAGCTCTCATAGTGCTTCTTTTGCATCAGATTTCTATGCTATGACTGCCTCTAGTCTTTATGATAAGAATGAGCATGTTTTGTTTGATGAAGATAGAAAATTCCAAAAATTGGATGGCTTCTATGCAATCAAAATATGATGCTATTATGAAAAATGGTACTTGGTCTTTATGTGACTTGCCTCCTAGAAAGAAGGCCATTGGAACTAAGTGTGTATACAAGATGAAGTGTAAGACTGATGGAACAATTGACAGGTATAAGCTAGGCTTGTTGCAAAAGGTTATGCTCAAGAAAGAGGCATTGATTTTGAAGAGACCTTTGCTCCTACATGTAGAATGATTATGGTTCATAGCATCTCTGCACTTTTTCATGGTTTGAACATACATCAGTTGGACATTAAAACTACATTTTTGAATGGTGACTTGCATGAAGAAGTGTATGTTTCTCAGCCCCATGGTTTTGTGTGGAAAGGGCATGAAAACAAAGTGAGCAGGTTAAAAAATGGCATTCTATGGTTTGAAGCAAGCACCACGTGTTTGGTATGAGAAGATACATGCCTACTTGATTGCATATGGTTTTGAGAATAGTCCAACTAAGAACACCTTATATGTTAATCATGCAAATGATGTGCCTCTCATCATTGTTCTCTATGTTGATGACAAATGCTCACTGGTCCAAGTGAGAAGCATATTGCTGATTTTAAGGCTGATTTGCATGCCTCATTTGATATGTCATGTTTGGGGCATTTGCATCAGTATTTGGGCATTTAATTTATGCAAGTTGATGGCAAAATAGATTTATGTCAAACAAAATATATTGACACATTATTGTAGTGTTTTGGCCTTGGAGATTGAAAAGCTAATAGATTTATGTCAAACAAAATATATTGACACATTATTGTAGTGTTTTGGCCTTGGAGATTGAAAACCTATTGCCAATCCTATGGAAAGAGGTTTACAGTTGAGTCTTCATTATGCTCAAGATGCATTTGATGTTGTTCTCTATCAATAGGCTCTTGGATGCTTGATTTACTTATGTCTTACTTGGAGAAAAATTCAGTTTTCTATCTCATAGATGAGCAGGTCTATGCATTTCCTAGGTTTCAAGAATTGGCAGGCAGTTAAGTGCAACTTTTTCTACTTGATTGATACCTCGCTACTTGGATTATTTTATCCCAAGGGGGGATCCTACCGCTAGATTGACATGCTTTTTCTAACTTTGACTAGGCTAGTTGCTATGAAACTCATGTGTCCACTAGTGGTTTTGCTTCATGCTTGGTAGCTCATGCGAATCTTGGTTGAGCAAGAAGCAGCCTACTATGGCCACTTCTAGTTATGAGGTTGAGTATGTGGCAACTTTCAGAGTGATTGTTGATTGTGTGTGGTTTAGATGCCTTATGGATGATTTGGGTGTTGGTTAGTCTTCTACCACCATCATCTTTATTGATAGTCAAAGTCCATCGGAAGTTGCAAGGAACCGTGTGTTCCATGCTCACACTAAGCACATTGAGGTGCACTATCATTATGTTAGGGAGAGGTTTTTGGAGTTAAATGTCTGCGAAAGCACGCGAATAACACAAGGAAGAAGAAGAAGAAGAAGCTTGGAGCACAACACACAATACTAAATGTATTAACACTAGAATGTAGAAAGATAAGTAACCTATTATGGCTATAGGTGTATATACAAGCTGAGGAAAAAGAACCTCCTAAAGAGGGAAAAAAGTGCTTGGGTGGTCCTAGAGTGTTCACACACATCACTACCTAAATATATCAACAAATCCCCCCTAGGAGTGATGCGGTGAACAAGGAGCTGGCACCCATGTATAAGGAAGTGCCGAACTATGTGGAATCAATCCACAAAAAGAAGTAATCCCAAAGCTTTGCGAAAAGCTTCAAACTTCTCCCTAGGAAAAGCCTTCGTGAAAAGGTCTGCAATGTTCTCCTCCGTGGGCACATATGCCAAGCTAATTGTTGGGAAAGATGGATGGATCCTCCAGAAGATTGAGTAGGTGCTGCTAATCCTGCTTTGCACCAGCCCTCAGTGACTCCAGATATGATTAGTAGACACCCTTATCTTCCAAATGATACCAAGAAATGCTATATGTCCTTTGGAAATGGTTTGAGTAATGACTTGATCAAAACAGATGAGTTTGTGAATCACAAAACTGAAAAACTTTCTATTTTGATCTTGATACCTGCTCAGTCTTTCACTTAGTATGACCAGTACACTTACAATTGGCAAAATTCCTTCTAGAGGTATTCTATTAGCTTAGTAAGCTAACATTTGCAAGTGGAATCATTCAAAATGATAAACTATACTAGGAGAAATCACTTTAGCAAATTTATGGACATCCCCGACTTTTTAGGAAGTATGCAGACAAATACCAGTGAGCACTTTGACGATAGTTTCTCGAGATTGGCTGAACCAAGTTGCTTCAAACTTTGTATGCTTGTAGTATGCTTTGAGCTGGATCCAACAAGCTTTGAATCACTTGATTTGGTACAATAGGCACTGAGATATGCCTCTTTGAAGTTGACAGACTTGAATGTAGAAAGCTCAGAGAATACAGTAGTGATGAAAGTAAATATATGTATTAGATCACATTGATGTACATTCCCATTGGCATGATTAACATTGCCAAATGGTACTCAGAGGTGTAGGCTATGGAGTAGACCTTACACACTCAATGATCAGTAGTGTAAGCCTCGAGAATTGAGCTAGAAAAGTGAGCTAAGCTACCCGCGACTTTTGACTTGCATCTTTTATAGAGTTGAGTTGAAACTTCAAGTTTGAATTCAAATTCGAACTCCTAGAATCTTTCACCCAAAATGAGATATTCTCTCAATCAACCAACCACTTTTTCTACGACTCTAATCAAGTAGGTGTGTACATAAGTAATGCCAAGTCTTTTAGACTTTTACAAGGGGTAAAATGGTAAGAACTTATAAGCATAAGTTCCTATGATCCTTCCTTCAAATGATGTCTTCATGAAGTAATCCAAGCCAAATTGTGAAGGCTTGAATTGCACCAACAGCTCCCCCTCAAGCCAAGCACTTTGGCTTAAGTCTTCATCTTCAATCTTCAATCACATCCTGCAATCCAATCATGGATTTGAATCCGCATAATTTGTTTCCATCCAAAGCTTTAGTGAGTAAATCTGCACATTGCATATTAGTAGACACATAGGTCAACTGAATGTCCTTGCTTAGCAACTTCTCTCTCACATAGTGGTAATGAACCTCTATGTGTTCTGTCCTAGCATGATATATTGGATTAGCTGCAAGGTGGAGAGAGCTTGTGTTGTCTCCAAAGATAATTGGGGGCCTAGTGTATAGGCCTAGCTCTGTATACAAAAGTTTTAACCAAATAGCTTCTTGAGTGGCATTGGCTAGCCCTCTATACTCTGCTTCAGTGGATGACAATGCCACTGTTGGTTGTTTCTTGGCTGACCAAGAAATAGGTTTATCACCTGCAAAAGATAAGTATCCTGATGTGCTCCTCCTATCATCCTTGCATCCTGCCCAATCTGCATCTGAATACACTTTAATGTCAATATCTGATGTATAAGGAAAGTACAAACCATGGTTCTGAGTTCCCTTTAGATACTTCAAGATCTTCTTTGCAGCCTCAAGGTGAGGTACCCTTGGTTTGTGCATGAATTGACTTAGCACACTAACTCCATATGCTATGTCAATTCTGGTCAAGGTAGCATAATTCAAACTACCTACCATACTTTGATATCCTGTAATGTCTTGGACTTCATCCCCTTCATGAGCACTTAGCTTTAGGTTGACTTCCATTGGAGTACTTGAGATTTTAGCATCCTGCAGGTTAAACTTCTTCAACATGTCTTGTACATACTTCTTCTGAGTGATATATATACCTGAATTAGTATAAACCAATTCAAGTCCTAGAAAGTATTTCAATAATCCAAGATCATTGATCTTGAACTCCATCATCTGGTTTTTGATGCTTCTGATTCCTTGGACATCATTACTTGTAATGATGATGTCATCAACATAAACACAGAGATAGATTACCTCTGAATTGCTCCTTTTGATAAACAATGAAGTGTCTGCCTTGCTCATAGTAAACCCTTGGTCTTGGAGGTATGTTGTCAACCTGTAGTTCCATGCTCTAGGTGCCTGCTTCAATCCATATAGAGCCTTCTTCAATTTACCTTCTTGGGATCTTCATAACCAGGTGGTTGTGACATGTAGACTTCTTCAGATATCCATCCATTCAAGAAAGCATTCTTGACATCTAATTGGTACATGTTCCAATTCTTGGATGCAGCTACACTCACCAATACTCTGATTGTTGGCATCTTAGCCACAGGAGAAAATGTCTCCTCATAATCAATGCCTTGGGTTTGTGCAAAACCCTTGGCTACCAACCTAGCTTTGTACCTGTTGATTGTACCATCAGAGTTCCTCTTTAGTTTGTAGATCCATCTGGATCCTATCACCTTCATAGAGTCCTTCTTGGGTACCAAGTCCCATGTGTCACTCTCCTTGAGAGCTTCTATTTCTTCATCCATAGCTCCTTTCCATTCTGGTTTGGTGATTGCCTCTTCATATGAACCTGGTTCTTCACTTAACAAGTCCTTTGCAAGATAAATTGAATGCTTAGTTACAAGAGATGTATCATACCCATATCTGATAGGCTTCTTACTTTCTCTTTGAGATCTCCTTATTGCTTGAGTTGAAGATTCTGGTATATCCTCAAGCTTCTTCATCTTTATCTTGCCCCTGGACTTCCATGCCTTGAATTCTTCAAGATTGATTGTGTCATCATCTTCTGAACTCGAGTCTTCCTTCTGGATTGGTTCCTCCTTTGAGAGTTTTGGAAATTCCTCTTCCAAATCATAGGGTAGACTAACCTTCCTGCATTCATTCTCATACCATGAGTCATTCTCATCAAAGATGACATCTCTGCTTACCTTGAACCCTTCATTGATTGGGTTGTAGAATCTGTACCCTTTTTGATTCAAGTCATAACCAATGAAAATACATTTTTCTGCTTTAGGGTCTAGCTTTCCCCTTACCTGTGAGGGAATATGCACATATGCTACACAACCAAAAATTTTGCAATGATCCAATGATGGTCTCTTACCATGCCAAGCTTCATAAGGTGTCATTCCATCAAGTGACTTTGATGGCAACCTGTTTATGAGATAGGTGGCAGTAGATACACTCTCTGCCCAAAGATAATTTGGCAACTTCTTTTCATTAAGCATAGACCTAGCTGTTTCAACAATAAGTCTATTCCTTCTTTCAGCTACCCCATTTTGTTCAGGTGAGTACCTTGTGGTTATCTCCCTTTTGATACCTCTTTCCTTCAAGAAATCTTCAAACTCATTGGAGAAGTATTCTCCTCCTCCATCTGACCTTAGCTTCTTCAAGTTCCTTCCTGTTTGATTTTCAACTAGTGCAAGGTATCTTTTGAAACAATTAAACACTTCATCCTTGTTCTTCATAAAGTATAACACAGTCCATCTGCTATAATCATCCATGAAAGACACATAGTACCTTGATCCTGAAATGGAGGGATCCTTACTAGGTCCCCAAACATCTGTGTGCACCAAGTCTAGGTAGTCTTCATGCATAAAACCTTTCCTTGAGTAGGGCAATCTGTGAGACTTACCAAACTGACAAGCACCACATTTGTAAATCATGTGTTGCTTGGATACATTAGGTATCCCAAGCACACATTGATCCCTACACATTTGCTTTAAGGTCCTTTCACCTATGTGACCTAATCTCTTGTGCCATATTTCTAATTCTGAAAGTGTTTGATCCTTGTAATTGTATAAAGCAATGTTTTTTGTGTCTTCTAGCTCAAAAGTAAATAATCTACCTTATTTTTCTCCCTTGGCTATCCTTTTGAATCCATTGCTTGGGTCCTCCACATATGCTCCCTGTTGATTGAACCTGACCTGCAAACCTTTCTCCACAATCTGACCAACACTCATTAAGTTTTTGGTAATGGTTGGTACATAAAGTACCCTGCTCAATAGGTTCTGGTTACCATCACAAGTTTTTACATTTCCAATCTTTACTACAGAATGCTTAGTATCATCACCTGTCTGTACTTGATGTTTGCCCTTGGGTTCCTCAAGATCAGAGAGTAGTGCCACATTGCCAGCTACATGATTAGAACACCCTGAATCAATATAAAACAGATGATCATCATTGATACCTGACTTGGAAGTCATATTCATGATCAATAGGGAGTCATCTTGCTCCTCTGTGTAGTTGTTGTAGTCTTTCCTATTTGTGAATCCTCCTTGGTAGTTACCATTATGGTTGTTGTTGTAGTTATTGTTGTAGCCATTGTAGCCTTGGTGTTGATTGAACCTTCCTCTGCCTTGAGAGTATCCACCTCTTTGATAGCTTCTTCCTCTCTGATTTTTGTAGTTTCTGTAGCACTCATCTGTGGTGTGGTTAGACAATCCACAAATATTGCATGGTGATGAATTGTAGGGTCTCCCCCTACCTTGCTTACCTCCTCTGCCCCTGCCTCTTGAAGATCTACCTCTCCCTGCATAGTTGGCTTGGGAGGTAGAACTTTCATCTTCTTGCTTTTTACTTTTACCTTTGTCTTTAACCTTTTTTTCAGTATATAGGGCAGAAGGAGTGTTACCTTTAGATGTATCTCCAACCTTTGTGAACTTTGCTTCATGTGTGAATAGTTGGCCCATCAGAGTTGTGAGATCTGGGATATGCATATCCATGTAGAGATCCATTGCAGTAGTGAAGCTTTCCCACTTATCATCTACCTTTAGTCCATTGGTTACTTGCCTTACTATTTGTTCCTCTTCAATCTCCTCTCCTATGCTTGCTAATTGGTCTGCCACATCCTTGATCTTGGTCACAAATTCTGAGACTAATTTCTTTGGTTGCTTTCTAAGGGTTGTGAATTCAATCCACAATTGATTCTTCCTGGGCCTTGTATTAGATGAAAAATATGATGACAAGGTTTCCCAAGTTTCTTGGGAAGTCTTACAATTCCTGATGTGAGGTAAAAGGAAATTAGATATAGAGTTAAGAAGATAAGACCTTGCCAATGCATCTTTTGCACACTATGTATTAAGCCTTTCTTGTTCTTCCTTGGTGGGTAGACCCCTTGCTTTGAATGAGGGCAATTCCTCATCTCCTGAGATGAATCCAAATAGACTTCTTCCTTGTAGATAGGTCTTCATCCTCAGAGACCAAACTTGATAATTGTTCCTGTCCAATTTATCAATGAATGAGGGAAAACCATCTCCCATGTTACCTTGTTTGCTCTGATACCACTGTTGGGAAAGATGGATCGATCCTCCAGAAGATTGAGTAGGTGCTGCTAATCCTGCTTTGCACCAGCCCTGAGTGACTCCAGATATGATTAGTAGACACCTTTAGCTTCCAAATGATACCAAGAAATGCTATATGTACTTTGGAAATGGTTTGAGTAATGACTTGATCAAAACAGATGAGTTTGTGAATCACAAAACTGAAAAACTTTCTATTTTGATCTTGATACCTGCTCAGTCTTTCACTTATTATGACCACTACACTTACAATTGGCAAAATTCCTTCTAGAAGTATTCTATTAGCTTAGTAAGCTAACATTTGCAAGTGGAATCATTCAAAATGATAAACTATACTAGGAGAAATCACTTTAGCAAATTTATGGACATCCTCGACTTTTTAGGAAGTATGCAGACAAATACCAGTGAGCACTTCGACGACAGTTTCTCGAGATTGGCTGAACCAAGTTGCTTCAAACTTTGTATGCTTGTAGTATGCTTTGAGCTGGATCCAACAAGCTTTGAACCACTTGATGTGGTGCAGTAGGCACTGAGATATGCCTCTTTGAAGTTGACAGACTTGAATGTAGAAAGCTCAGAGAATACAGTAGTGATGAAAGTAAATATATGTATTAGATCACATTGATGTACATTCCCATTGGCATGATTAACATTACCAAATGGTACTCAGAGGTGTAGGCTATGGAGTAGACCTTACACACTCAATGATCAGTAGTGTAAGCCTCGAGAATTGAGCTAGAAAAGTGAGCTAAGCTACTCGCGACTTTTGACTTGCATCTTTTATAGAGTTGAGTTGAAACTTCAAGTTTGAATTCAAATTCAAACTCCTAGAATCTTTCACCTAAAAGGTAATGAGATATTCTCTCAATCAATCAACCACTTTTTCCACGACTCTAATCAAGTAGGTGTGTACATAAGTAATGCCAAGTCTTTTAGACTTTTACAAGGGGTAAAATGGTAAGAACTTATAAGTATAAGTTCCTATGATCCTTCCTTCAAATGATGTCTTCATGAAGTAATCCAAGCCAAATTGTGAAGGCTTGAATTGCACCAACACTAATATCTCCAACAGAGAACCTCTCCCTGACATAATGATAATGCACCTCAATGTGCTTAGTGCGAGCATGGAACATGGGGTTCCTCACAACTTGCAATGCACTCTGACTCTTAGTGAAGATGGTGGTGGTAGACGACCGACCAACACCCAAATCAACCATAAGGCATCTGAGCCACACACACTCAATAGTCGCTGTGAAAGCTGCCCTATACTCAACCTCACAACTAGAAGTGGCTATAGTAGGCTGCTTCTTGCTTAACCTAGATATACATGAGCTTCCAAGCATGAAGAAAAATCCACTAGTGGACACACGAGTATCATAGCAACCAGCCTAGCCGCTATCAGAAAAAGCACGTAAATCTAGCGGTAGTGATCCCCCTTGGGATAAAACAATCCAAGTACTTGGGTACCACTCAAGTAGTGAAAGATGCAATTAACTGCTTGCCAATGCTTGACACCTAGGCAATGCATAAATGTGCTCATTTGTGAAATAGAAAATTGAATATTTGGCCGAGTAATGCATAAGTAAATCAAGCATCCAACAACCTACTGATAGAGAACAACATCAAATGCATCTCCAGCATCATGAAGACTCAATCTAAACATGTCTCCATAGGAGTGGCAATAGGTTTACAATCTTCAAGGCCATAACACTGCAATAATGTGTCAATATATTTCATTTGATACAATATATTTGGGCATTTGACACAAATGCCCAAATAGTGATGCAAATGCCCCAAATTAGGCATTGCAAATGAGGCATGCAAATCAACCTTGGAATCAGCAATATGCTTCTCATGAGGACCAGTGAGCAGCATGTCATCAACATAGACAACAATGATCAGAAGTACATCATTAACATGCTTAACATATAAGGTGCTTTCAGTTCGACTGCTCTCAAAACCATGTGCAATCAGATAGGCATGTATCTTTTCATACCAAGCACGTGGTGCTTGTTTTAAACCATATAATGCCTTCTTTAACTTGCACACCTAGTTTTCTTGCTATTTCTACACAAAACCATGGGGCTGAAAAACATACACTTCTTCATGCAAGTCAGCATTCAAAAATGTAGTTTTAATGTCCAACTAATGTACATTCCAACCATGATGAGCTGCAAGTGCACAGATGCTACAAGCAGTAGTCATATGGCATGTATTTGCAAAGGTCTCATCAAAATCAATGCCTATTTCCTGTGCATAACCCTTTGCAACAAGCCTAGCCTTATACCTATCAACTGTTCCATCAGGCTTGTGCTTCAACTTGTATACCTAGTTAGTGCCAATGGCCTTCTTGCGAGGAGGCAAATCACATAAAGACCAAGTACCATTCTTTATTATAACATCATATTCAGATTGCATAACACCCATCTAATTTTTTGAATTTTTGTTTCATCAAATGAAACAAGCTCATTCTCATCAGAGAGACTAGATGTAGCCATATCATGACAATCTGATGCAAAGGAGGCACTATGAGAGCCTTGAACAAGTATACTATGACAAAGTCTGCACCAACCATATTGGCATAGTTTTTGCCTGCTCAATATCAGCTCTCTCATCAACAAGTGCATCATGTAAATCTGCATCAGAAATGGAATGATCTGCATCATCACATGAAACCTACAAAGGCTGAGGAGTTGCCTCATTAGGACCAACACTAGACTTTTCACCTTTAAAAATAGGCAACAAAGTATCATGCATGCCTTTGGAGCTAACATATGTCTCCTTAGTACATGAAAGTAATCACTGAATAGCATCTTCCACAAAAACAACATCACAGCTAACCATAATTCCTTTTGTCTATGGATGATACAGACGATGGCCTTTGCTTTCAGTACTGTATCCAACAAAAACACATTTCACTGCGATGTTGTTCAGGCACTAATGCATATGCCAAACAATAAAAAACACGAAGATGAGCAATACAAGGCTTGTGACCATGCCAAGCCTCATATGGAGTGATAGATTGCAATGCTTTAGTGGGACACCTGTTAAGTACATATGCTGCACACATAACAACCTCAGACCAAAACTGTGTGCTAAGGCCTGACTCTTGACCATACACCTCACCATCTCCGTGAGTGACCTGTTCTTTCGTTCAACAACTCCATTCTGTTGAGGTGTATACGACACTGTACACTGATGTATTATCCCACATTTAGCCAACAATGCATTAGAATCAGAAGAAATATATTCCCCCCCTCGATCAGAATGGAGGGTGCCCATTCTACATGCTGACAGATTTTCAGCCAAAACTAGAAATTGTTTGAAGTAGATAAATACTTTGGGCTTTGCTTTCAATGGATATACCTATGCATGCCTGGAAAAATCATCAATGAAAGTCACAAAGTAAAAAAGGGGTGTTCACATAAGACCACATACATCACTATGAATAAGCTCCAATTTCTATGTAGCTCGAATAGAACCATCTTTTGGGAATGAGGAACATCGCATTTTGCCCAAAATTCAGCCTTCACATATATGTTTACTAGATGCATCAAGTTTGAACAAAGAGGACACCATTTTAGATTTTGGCAGGTGTAGCAAATTAGCAAAATTCGGATGACCAAAGCGTTCATGTCACAACTTTGCATCTGACATAGACAAAGAATCATGTACTGCACATGCTGAATCATTCATAGATCTTTCATAGTCTATGAGCTTATAGAGTCCATGACATAAAATGCAAGAAGCAATAATGACATCACCATTTGATAGATCATGAACTATACATATGTCATCAACAAATTTCACAACCAAGCCAATCTTGGCTAAAGCCAAAACTGATAACAGATTCTTCTAGATCCGTGGCACAAATAAAGCATCTAACAATGTAAAAGAACTACCATCCGTAGTAGTCAGAATAATCTTACCAACTCCCATAACAAGATAATAGGAGTTGTTGGTGCATGTAATAGTATTCCCTATAGGGGCATGCTCGAGTGAAGAGAAGAAATTGTGTTGCAAGGTAATATGTTGGGTTGCCCCAATATCAAAGTACCAAACATCTGAGTCTATTGCAGACATGCACTGCTCATGCGAAGATGGGTCAAAACTGCAAACAGTAGTAAATGACCATTCTTCATCCTGCACAAGATTAGCATACTCTATTTTTGGTGTAGAGGCCTTTGCAACAACCTTCCAGCCTCTTTCTTCTTTGTCGCTTTGGTAGCCAGTTTTGGAGAGCTCTTAATGACATGATCATTTGGTTTACAATATTTGCAAAACAATTTTTGCTTTTTTGATGTTTTTCTTGTCTTTGTCTTCCTTCATCAATTGTGCAGAATTAGCAGGTTCTTGCGTACTATTAGAAAAGCTCCATTTTCCTTTGCCCTTCTGACTAGCCAAGAAATCTTGATCTCCAACATACATAATAGACCTGTCTTGCCTTTCATCATCAAACGAGGAGTTGAAGCAAGACTTCGATATGAGTCGGGAAGACCATTCAAAACAGTTTGCACAAGTGAACTGTCAGGAAGGACTTCATCAGCAGAAATCAATTGTTCCTTCAAATCCCTGATCTTTGCCAAAAAATTGTCCATAGAATCACCTTCATTCATTGCTCACTCTCCAACCGTTTTTAAAGGTAAGCAACATGAGCCTCATTCCTAGCCTTGTACAATGTGGTACGTGTATCCCAAGCATCCTTAGCTATTCTACAAGAGTGAATGTGGGGAATAATGGCACGTTTGATAGACAAAGCTATCAATGCATGTTCCTGAGCATATTTGCCATTCCAACAAATTGCTCTGTAGTACGTGCAATAGAAACAACAACACGAATGGGAATCTATAGAATATTATCATCTTCGACAGCATATTCATCAGCTTCAGTACCTGTATTTGTAGTACCTGTATTCGTAGGTGTAATAGGATGTTTTTCAACACCCTGCACAATATTCTGTAGTCCGTTTGCAACCAATTCATGTCGCATCATATAAGCCCACAACAGGTATTTGGTACCATCCAACTTATCCTCAACAGCCAACATATAGAATACATCATTACTTTCAGCCATGGCCACTAACTAAAATACCTTGATGCAAAAAAATGACTGTATCTAAAAAAGTTGAACATAACTACCCTAACAAGTTCTGCTAAACCTATAGTCGACTTTGGGATGCTTATACTCACGAACCAAAACCTGTATATATCTTTGGCACAAAAAGACAAAATAGCTTGCACAAGCACTACGATAGTGGATTCGGAGGTTGAAATGAGCTCAAATCACGATCTTGGCACCACAAAGGGAAGCTGTTTTGATCTCCTAATCAACTTGTGTATGCACACCCAATTTTGTACGATTATGAGTCTGTTACCGGAGGAGTGTCGATGATGTCCTAGATGAAGCGGCGACCTACTTTGATACAGTTAGACATCTACGGAAGCATGCGAACAACACAAGGAAGAAGAAGAAGAAGCTTGGAGCACAATGTGTTTAGTGCGAGCATGGAACACAAGGTTCCTTGCAACTACCAATGCGCTCTAACTGTTAGTGAAGATGGTGGTGGCAGAAGACTAACCAACACCCAAATCAGCCATAAGGTGTCTAAGCCACACACACTCAACAATCGTTGTGAAAGCTGCCCTATACTCACCCTCACAATTGGAAGTGGCCACAGTAGGCTGCTTCTTGCTCAACAAAGATATACATGAGCTACCAAGCATGAAGCAAAAGCCACTTGTGGACACATGACTGTCATAGAAACCAACCCAATCCTTGTCAAAAAAAGCATGCAAATTTGGCCGTATTGATCCCCCCTTGGGATAAAACAATCCAAGTAGCTAGGTACCACTCAAGTAGTGAAAGATGCACTTAACCGCCTACCAATGCTTGACACCTAGGCAATGCATAAACCTCCTCATCTATGAGACAACAAGCTGAAAATCTAGCTGAGTAATGCATAAGTAAATCAAGCATCCAACAGCCTGCTAATAGAGAACAACATCAAATGCATCTCCAACATCATGAAGACTCAAGCATAAACATGTCTCCATAGGAGTGGCAATAGGCTTATAGTCTTCAAGGCCAAAAACTGCAATAATGTGTCAATATATTTCGTTTGGCACAAAGCCATTCCACCATCAACTTGCATAAATTGAATGCCCAAATAGTGATGCAAATGCCCCAATCAGACATCTCAAATGAGGCATGCAAAGAAACCTTAAAATCAGCAATATGCGTGTCATGAGGACCGATGAGCAACATGTCATTAACATATACAACAATGATCATAAGCACATCATTAGCATGCTTAACATATAAGGTGCTTTCAGTTGGACTGTTCTCAAAGCCATGTGCAATGAGTTAGGCATCTATCTTTTCATACCAAGCACGTGGTGCTTGCTTTAAACCATATAATAGTTTTCATGCCCTTTCTGCACAAAGCCACGGGGCTGGAAAACATACAATTCATCATGCAAGTCACCATTCAGAAATGTTGTTTTAATGTCCAAATCATGTACATTCCAACCATGATGAGCTGCAAGTGCACATATGCTCATTCGACAAGTAGAGCAAAGGTTTCATCAAAATCAATGCCTTTTTCCTACAGATAACCCTTTGCAACAAGCCTAGCCTTACACCTGTCAACTGTTCCATCAGGTTTACGCTTCAGCTTGTATACCCACTTAGTGCCAATGGCCTTCTTGTCAGGAGGCAAGTCACATATAGCATCATATTCAGATTGCATTGCAACCATCCAATGTTCAGAATTTTGTGCTTCACCAAATGAAATAGGTTCAGTTTCATCATAGAGATTAGAGGCAGCCATAACATAACAATCTGATGCAAAAGAGGCACTATGAGAGCCTGACCGAGTATGATATGACAGAGGTGCATCTAATTTGCTATCATGCAAAGTTTGCACAAGCCATTTGGCATAGTTTTTTCCTGCTCAATATCAAGTCTCTCATCAACAAGTGCATCATGTAAATTTGCATCAGAAATGGAATGATCTGCATCATCACATGAAACCTGCAAAGGTTGAGAAGTTGCCTCATTAGGACCAACACTAGACTATCCACTTATAAAAAGAGGCAGCAAAGTATCATACATGTCTTTGGAGCTAACAAATGCCTCCTTCGTACATGAAAGTAACGACCGAATAGATTCACAACAAATGCCAAAGGAGGCAAAGTGGACTCTTCAAAAGATGGAGACAAAAAGAAGAACGACAAAAAAAAGTTCAAGGGAGAGTATTTCCACTACAAGAAGAAAGACTACAGATTCCAAGACTATCGCATCAAGGAGGTAGAAGAGAATAATGGCTCTTCAAAAGATGGCAAGGGCAAGGATTCTTCCAACACTACAAAAAAAGAGCTTGAGTTATTTGCTATGATAGAGGAGGTATGCTCCTCGGCTAAAGATTCAGGAACAAATGACGCATGGGTGTTGGACAATGGTACCTTACGTCACACAAAGAGCAGAAAGGAATTTTACAATTCCTTATAACCTCTTAAGGAACCAATCATAGTAAAGGTAGGCAACAATGCAAGATGTCCTGCAGAGGGGGAAGGTAAAATTTCTTTCATCAAATCTAATGGGGATGTGAGAAAGCTTTCAAATGTGTTGTATGTTCCAGAAATCAGACAAAATCTACTTTCAGCAACTTTTATAATGGATCAAGGTCATCAAGTATCTTTCAATAAGACAAGAGCTAAGATTATGGATAGTAACATCATGTTGTTGGGATTGTTATAAGGAGGAGCAATGTATATGAGTTGTGTGCTCTCATAGCCACTACAAGTGTGGGCACAAGTAAGCTATGGCATGAGAGACTCAGCCACATCAAATACTATGTACTAAAGGAAATGCATTGCAATGGTATGGTTGGACACCTATCATTGATTGCAGAAATGAAGGAACCATGTGAAGCTTGCATGATGGGCAAGCAACAAATGAATTTGTTTCCACAGGAAAGCAAGAATAGAGAAAGTTATCCTCTTGAGCTGATGCATGCTGACTTGTGTGAAAAGATGCCTACACAAGCCTTGGGGCAGATCTTCCTACTTCATGTTACTTGTTGATGACTACAACAAGAAAATGTGGGTTTACTTCCTTAGTAAGCTAAAAGAATGTCTTCAACTTTTTTAAACTAAAACACATAAGAAGATGAATAGATTCAAGAGAGATGGTGGTGGTGAGTCCACAACAAGAAATTTTGAAAAATTCTGTAGGATGAGAGGGGATCAAACATCAAATCATAGTGGCACATAGTCCTCAAGAGAATGGTATTGAAGAACATTGGAATCGAACTATCACGGAGATGGCAAGGTGCATGTTAAAGGGAAAAGTTTTGTCTAATCAATTTTGGTTAGAGGTTGTCAACATTGCTATCTACATCTTGAATCCAAGCTACACCAAGACACTTGATGGAAACACTCCACAAGAGGCCTACCAATCAAAAGCCATCAGTTTCCTATTTCAAAGAATTTGTAATTGAATGTTATGTACATTTTCCAGATAGGGAGAGAAACAAGTTTCAACCAAAAAGCATAAAATGTATATTCTTAGGATACAGTGAAGATAAAATGGCTTATAAGCTTTATGACCTTGAGTCTAAGAAGATCATGGCAAGTCACGATGTGGTGCTTAAGGAGGAGCAACCACATGTAGTGGAGGAGGAAAACAAATCTTACACTTTATCATCAAGTGAAGGTGTATTCCACTATGAATGTGGCCCAAGAGCTGTGCTTTCTAAAAAAGAAAAGGAAGCATCATCTTTAGATGATGAGTCTAAAAGTCACCAACCTATCATCACCCAAGCAGAAAATCCATTGCCACATTGGGTGAGGCAACTCTACGATTTTGCAAACCCTATCCCATAGAATAGGTTTCAGATTGACCGAGGTGATCATAGAGAATAGAGGAATATAGAGGTGACCAATGTCAAAGAGGCACTCCATGATCCGGATTAGAGGGTTGCCATGCAAAAAAAAATACAACAATATCATGAAGGATGGAACTTGGGAGCTAGTGGATTGAACCCCCAACCATAAATTCATTGGCAACAAGTGGGTCTAGAAGCTAAAGTAAAAGGCTGATGTTAGTGTCGGAAAGTGCAAAGCCAGACTTACTGCACAGGGCTACTCACACGTTGAAGGCATTGATTTTTGTTAGTCATTTTCCCTGATTGCAAGGAGGACTACTATCTAAGTATTACTAGTTGTGGTTGCACATAAGCGATGACCTGTGTATCACATGGATGTCAAAATCAACATTCTTGAATGGAGACCTAAAGGAGGAGGTATATGTGTCTTAGCCACTAGAGTTTGAGGTTCCCCATTCAGAGAACAAGGTATGTAACTTGAAGAAGGCATCATATGGGCTTAAACAAGCCCTTGGAGCATCATGCTAATAGTGGATAGATAAGTATATCTTGGATCTAGGTTTCAAAAGATGTGTTTTTGGTGCAAAGTTCTATATTCTAAAGAGAGGAGGGAAGACATTTGTGCTTGTAGTCTATGTAGATGACCTTGTGATTACAAGAAATGATGATTCTCTTCTTCAACAAATAAAGAATGCCCTAAGTTTTGAATTTCAAATGATAGACTTGGTCTTAATGCATTATTACTTAGGCCTTGAATTTTGTTAGGAACCAAGGAAGATTTGCATCTCTTAACAAAAGTATGCAAGACTGATTTTGAAGGCATTTGACATGGAGGACTGCAAGGGAATTTCTACACCTATGGAGGTCAACACAAAGTTATCTATTGAAGATACTTCACCTCTAGTGGACATTGCAAGATACAAGAAATTAGCTGGAAGTCTCATCTACTTGTCTAATAGTAGACCAAATATCTCTTATGTTGTTGGAGGAGTATGCAGGTTCTCTAATAAGCCTTGCAAAACTCATTGGAAGGCAAGCATGCAGATACTCATGTATGTGAAAGGAATTACTATTGATTATGGTATTCTCTATGAAGAAGGATCATCTTTGGTTGGATACTATGATTAAGATTGGGCAAGAGATATTGATACCAAAAAATGAGTTTTTCGATATTGCTCTTTTTTAGGATTAAGGACTTTCTCTTGGATCAATAAGAAGCAATGTACTATAGCAATATCTTCCACTAAATCTGTGATTAACTACTATATATTATTGATGATGTTTTGGATGACATTGATACAAGCATGATTAGAATGGTGAGTTCATTTAAGGAAAAGAAAGTTACTTCAGAGTGTAGGATCCTAGTGTATATTTTTCTATTCCCAAGACCAAACTTTTAGATGATTCACATAAGTGTGGAAAAAATGTGGGTCCTGAAAGAGCTTCAGCAGTATTTTCAATAGTGTCATGTAAGCTCGATCATGCTAGCTAAATTCTAGAATGTCTTGAGACACATTCACACACTTCTTTTCAGGCATCTTGTGTAAGTTCATATGTATATGTTGAGAGATCACATCATTAATTTTACATAATTATATCGTTCCGCACCGTTCATTTTATTTTTGCCATTTATTTATTACTATAAGCGTTTTTATTATCATGTACATGTATGCATGCAAGAATGCGTAGTTCACATATGTATCTATTTTCTTACCTAACAATTTGTTATTCTATAAAAATAACGGACGAAAAATGCGCATGAGTGTCAATGTGTATAAATTTCATTTACATACATGAGGAGGAAGTAATATTCATATAATTACATTTCTCAATAGTAAATGTGTGTGTAAGAGCAAGAGTTGAAAGTTCTAAGGACATATTCACGTGCACAATTTTTTTATAACTCCTTTTTATGTAGAAAATGTGAATCACGTTTTCGATTTCTTTGAAATTTTCTGAGATGTTTGTTGTTGCACATTAGCGTCGTAAACGTATTATTTCAATTGTTTCCAGAGAACATGAGTGTGTGCGTGTGTCTATGCATACTTCAAATACATACACACACAGTATATATATATATATATATATATATAGACGCATGCATAAATACGAACATACTCGGCGTAAACGTATTATTTCAATTGTTTCCAGAGAACATGAGTGTGTACGTATATATACACATATATATATATATATATATATATATATATATATATATATATATATATATATATATATATATATATATATATATATATATATATATATATACACACACACACACACAGAGAGACGCATGCATACATACGAACAAAGTCATCCATTTATTTATGAAGTTTTTTTAGCAACATGCGGGCTAACCCTTGGATTACTCTTATAATGTCTCCCATTGATCTTCGCCAGAAAAAGAAATCAATATAAACAGTAGAGACACAATAAAACCATAACTGTGTTTTCCCCGTAGACATCGAATTCAGAACCTGCCCAGCAGGCTTATCTTTACATGGATTCTTGGATTTACCAACGAATCTTAGAACGATCATGATTAAAGTAATATGCGAAAGTAGTTAAAAAATGATCTTTAAGTGATTGAATAGTCTACCTTGTTGCCGTTAGCGTTTCCAATCATACAAGCGGCTTGGTTTCCTATTAGCTATCAACATATCAATATGTGGGCAGAAAGAGCGAAGCTCTTGACTGTAATTCAGGAGATGATTTTATTCAAAAAAATATGTAAAGGATATCGTTTAAATCAATAAATAGCGCAATAACTTAATTTCTAATTGAAATATTATAATAAAATAATATGATTAGCGACGGGAAGGATGACGAAGCGTCCCACACTTTCTTGGAGAAGGATAAAAAGTCGACTTATTGTTAGTCATGCATACTAAATGACAATATGGATTACGGGTCCTTGTTGTTCATGTCCCATCCTAACAATTGTTTTTTTTTTCCCTTCTGATGCGTGATCTTTTATTGTCCTATTATGTTAGAAATATTTATCGTAGCTATATTATGGCCTTTTCCTAGTTTTTCTTTTGTAATAAAAGATTAGATATTAGCATCACAATTATAATATTGTTATTCTTAACAACAAAAAAAAATAACAATATAACTAATACCATTACAATATTGTTATTGTTACTACAACCACCGAGAAGAAGAACAACGATAACAGTAATAATAACAACAACATTATTAATATTTTTAGCATGGATAGTTTTTCTTAAAGGGAGTTCGATCATTAAGATTTAGGTTTCAGATTTAGCTTGAAATAATCTGAAAGTATAACGAAATACAAGCATAATACCCATGAGCCCTTTCGTATTTCACGAAGCAAGGTTAGATGCCTAGTAACTAGGCTACACAGATTAAAGGATCGCTAAGATAGACATTGGAAAGGGATAGATCCAAGGTGAGGTAAAATAATTGATGTCCAATATGATTATTGATGTTGTTGGTGCCGTCACTATTACGATTGTTGTTGCTATGACTTATGTTGATGCAAGGAGAAGAGGCACTACTCATAGTAAATTAATTTCAACATGTATTGAAAGTGGAACACTCGTACGCATGAATGTTTTATGATACTTCTTGAGAATGAGTGGCAAAACATGTACATTAAGGTGCCTTATATGGGAATTAGTTATTACATGAGAATATATGTTTTTGAAAATTAAAGCTTTGTGGAAGCACCTGTGGACTATGAAGACTTCTACGTGTTAAGAAACAAAATGCTTGGGTCAAGGTATTGGAGTTTCATATCTCGCTTAATAGGAACTAGTGTCTGGACTGGCCGAGTATCAGATGTCATTTAAGTTCTTGGCTGTATGCCCTGCCCTCATAGAAAATAAAAAGAAAATTTCGATGTGGAAAAAATTCTCCACTAAGGAATTTAGACTAATGTTAAAGCTAACAAAATTTGTGAGGCATAAGCGTTGTCTCAATGGTAAAGCAGACTTTGGCCACCTCTTCCTTTCATGCATGAGAAGTTCATCGGTTTGGCAGGACCTAGGGAGACTTATGACTTTACAAAGTCAAATAAACTGGCAACAAACTTTACTAGGAGAAGCGATCAATTGCTCTACAGGTGTGGAATATATAGAGAGGTCAATTGAAAAATCCATTGGATTATTAGGCCGAAGAATTTGTGATCGTAAGAGTCCCCTCCCTTGAGACAACATAGGGTGTTTATTTTTCAGAAAAAAAAAATCAAAGAAAATGGGTCCCCCATGAGGGGGCTGAAAAGCTTATTAACCGCCTTTGTGACTCTTTCTAGCGTTTCCACAATTATTAAAAGCTAGAAAAAAATAATGAAGATGATGGTTAAAATGTATCGACGTTAGCATTCCATGTTGTAGTTCATTTTTTGACCTTCGTAAAATCCAATATTCATGAGAGACTCATGGACATGTCCATCTAATAGATTACTCCGAGGACCCTCCAATTTTGACATCGAACTCAGCTCTGCACACACTCCAAGATAATTCAATGATGGTCTTCGTCATCAAGTGGATACACTAACACGGAGCTTCTTTGATCGAATGACCCCCCAGCCACGTACCATTCTATTATCTTTTCAATTCCCTCACAAGGATCCCCCCAAATGGCTACACACATGGGTGCCACATGGCACTCATGTGTGAACCCATCTATATCAAGCTAAGAGGTAGTTCATACCTCTTACTTAGAGGCTCTCCACATAACAATCCCTTCCCCTTAGTTCCATTTTTCCTCGAAAATGGTGTTGGAAGATCTAATAGGAAGAGAAAAAATAATAGAAATAGTACTCCCATTGTATCCCCATGTATAGTAATACATGGTCATATCTCTGTGTTGTTTCCCCATATCCTTCCCCTTAAGAAGACTCTTGGGAAGGTAGTCTAAAATTGAGAAACTATCTCTGAAGGGTGCTAACCCGCTCACATGTAGCACTATCCTTCGAACTATCTTTCCACTTTACTAGACACTCTTTATATAGGTGACTTCTCGTCCGTTTCTCTCAAGTGCGTAGTATGCTCTCTGGCTCATGGGGAATAAATTGAACAAAAATACGCTCTACTACCTCACTATCTCGAATGAGGTTGTCAGATTCACCCAACCTTTTCTTAAGTTGGCTAACATGAAAAAGTAGATGCATTTGACTATCCTATGGAAGTTGGAGCTAATACGCCATCTTTCCTATTCTCTTAAGTATTTGGAAAGGTCCACAATACCTAGGAGATAGTTTTGGACAAGGTTCGGTCTTCATGGTTTCAGACCTATATGGAACTCTAAGATAGACCTTCTCTCCTACCTCAAAGTTGATATCTCTCCTTTGAGGGTCAACATAGGCTCTAGCTCTATCCTGAGCTCTCCTAATGTTGTCCTTACCAAGCCTAAGCATATCATTCATCTCTTCCAAGAAGTCCTTTGCAGCTTGAACTTTCTCATTCTGCAAACCTACTGCATAAGGAGCTCTTGGTTGAAACCTATACATAAGCATAAATGGACTATGCCCAGTGGAAGAGTGCTTGGCACTATTATATGCAAACTCTACTATAGGTAAGTACTCTTCCCAATTAGTTTGCCTTTCATTCACATATGCTCGAAGCATATCCTCTAGGATTTGGTTAGCCCTCTCTATTTGCCCATCGGACTGTGGATGCTCGACCATACTCATGCTTAGTTTCGTGTCCAAACTTTTGAAGAACGCTCTCCAAAAGTGGCCAATAAACTTCCTATCCTGATTAGAAACTATGTCTAAAGGAAGACCATATAACCGGTATAGGTTCTCTACAAAGAGTCTAGCCAACTCTGGTGTCTTCATTGTAGTACATGTCAGAATAAACCTAGCCATTTTGGTTAACACAATCCTCAATCTCTCAGCTTTGTTGACCTGGCATTTAGTGCACTTAAGCACATACTCTAGGATGTCCTTATGAAGTCCAGGCCAATAAAGGTTCCTCTTAACAAGATCATAAGTCTTCTTAACTCCTGGGTGTCCTGCACTAGGTGTTTCATGACACTCATACAAATTATGCCGCCTCATCTCAAGATCTCTAGGGACACACACATTACCTTTATATAATAGATATCCATCATGGACACTGTAGTTCTTCCACTTGAATCCTTCTTGAGTACCCGTCGATACTCCATCCTCACTAGAAACCTATATATCACGATCCCCATTCACCATAGCTTCCGAAATCTCGTAATATGTAGGATCAAGCCTACATTTCCCTCTAACGGACTCAAGTAGCTCACTAGTGATCTGAGTAAAACTCAATCCATTGAGCATAGGCATGCGGCTAAGTGAATCAACCACTACATGAAACTTTCGCTTCCTATACCTAAGCTCCTAATCAAACTCCTGAAGGGTCTCTGCCCATCGGGCCTTCCTACCGTTAAGGTCTGTTTGATTAGAGAGCCACTTAATGCTCTCTTGATCAAACACTATTGTAACTTTGGCACCATATAAATAATGACACCACTTCTTCAAAGCATGGACAATTGCATACAACTCCTTCTCATAGATGGAGTAATTCTTCTGAGCCGGTTCTAGTTTCTTACTCTCAAAGGCGATTGGTCGACCATCCTGAACTAGAACCGCTCCTATAGCAAAATCACTCGTGTCAGTCTCAACCACAAATGGTTTTTTGGGATCTGCTATATGTAAAAGTGGAGCTGTAGCAATTGCTACTTTCAATTTATTCATACTTTGCTTTTGTTCGTCTCCCCAATGAAAGGCTTTCCGTTTCCCTTTAAGTTGTTCCGTCATCGGAACAACAATTTTGGCATAGTTTTTAATGAATCTTCCATAGAAACCTGATAAACCTAGGAAGATCTGTAGCTCTTCCAAGTTCCTTGGATGTGGCAATTCCATAATAGCCCTTACTTTTTCAGGATCCATCTGGATTCCATCCTGGGAGACTATATGACCAAGGTATCTAACCTCTATTTTGAAAAATTCACACTTTGACTCCTTAGAAAAGAGTGAAGTTTCCCTTAGCACTTGAAATACTTTTCTTAAGTGTTCCAAGTGCTCTTGTTCTGATGCACTATAGATCAGAATGCCATCCAAAAAATCTACTACAAAGTTTCCTAGATAAGGCCGTAAAACACTATTCATGAGCTTCATGAAAGTGGCAAGAGCATTGGTAAGACCAAAAGGCATCACCAAAAACTCATAGTGCCCATATCTAGTCCTAAATGCAGTCTTAGGGACATCCTCTGCCCTAATCCTAATCTAATGATATCCTAATCTAAGATCAAGCTTGGTAAAATACCTAGCTTGATGTAACTGATCAAATAGATCTTCCAATCTAGGCATTAGAAACCTATTTTTGATAGTTACCTTATTAAGTGCTCTATAATCTATACATAGCCTCATAGAGCCATCTTTCTTTTTAACTAGGAGCATTGGCGATGCCCAAGGTGAGTTACTAGGTTTAATGAAGCCCTTATCTAAATAATCCTGCAATTGCTTGTCAACCTCCTCATGCTGAGAAACACTAAGCCAATATGGTGGCTTACAAATAGGGTTAGTGTTAGTAACAACCTCAATGGCATGGTCAATGTCCCCTCTCTCAGGTGGTAGCCCTCTACGTAAGTCAGTGGGAAAAACATCTCTATACTCAAACATAAGATCCTTAAAACTTTTAACCACACAGTCTTGCAAAAAAGAATAGTAGAAAGTCTTGTCCATATTTACATTCCTAGCATGAAAATATACATAAGATGAGCTATCTATAAAATGCTCCATATCATAACTATACAATAAAAACATCTCCTGTACATGCTGAGAATAACGAAGACTATACAACTCTAATGATGAAATGAGAGGTGCACTAGGTACATCTCTCTCTCCCTGAACACAAACTTTACTTGCATTCTTTTCAAATTCAAGTGTGTTGTTTTGATAGCTGCGTTTGTCTCCCAATGCCCATAACCACTCTCTACCTAAGACCAGGTCTGTCCTCTCCATATTCATAATTTGGAAGTCCATATAATCTATATAGTCTTGCATCTTGACTTCCAAATTGGATATCATAGTATCCCATATCCTCTTATCTTGCCCTTGCATCATAGTTACAATGTATTTATGTGCACTGGGCTGCTGGGGAATCTTTAATTTCTTGACCAAAGCATAGTTTATAAAATTATGAGTGGCAGATCAGTCATCTATCATGACCCACACCCTGGTCCCGTACACACTACCATGCAGTTTAACTAGGTCATGTGGTCCAAACTGCGGTGACCACAATGACTGATTTAAACAACAAGTGTGCTCTATATCCTCGTGCATCACCTCCACTCCCTTGCAGCTAGAATTGCCATGAATATGAAGGGTTTGCACTAGGTGGACCGCCTTTTTGCCCTTTTCGGGGGCCTTACTAGTCTCTGATCCCTTCTTCTTTTCTTCCCTCTTCTTGAGTGGATACTTCCACTCTGAATGGCTAGGCGACAAGCACCTAAAGCACATGTTCTCTCTTTTGGCCCTCTCAAATTGATCTGTAGATAACTTAGGCCCTTGTGATCTTTGTTTTTTAATGAAAACTTTCACTAAAACATATGAGGGGCATACTGACGTTGCCCATACCGACGGTCACCCCTCGGCGTCGGTATGACCGTTGAAAATGCTTGAAAAACCACGGATGCAATACCGACGGTCATTTAATCGTCGGTATACACGGCATCGGTATGAGCGCCGGTATAGGCGTTGGTACTTTACTGTAGGTTACCGATGCTTATACCAACGCTTATACCCACGCTTATACCGACGCTCATACCGACGCTTATACCGATGCTCATACCGACGCTTATACCGAGGTAACTTTTAACCGGGCCTGAGAACAAAAATTCGACATCTGCTTGCATTTTGAACCAAATTTTGCTATTGTCGAGTTTGCGCGCGCGAACTACATTCCGAACCTATTGTGTACACACATCTCTCTCTTTCTCTCTCTTTCTCTCTCTCTCTCTCTCCCTCTCTCTCCCTTTTTCTACATCTCTGTTTCTCTAGATCTGAAATTTTGGTAAGAATTGCATATACTGTAGCACCCTTTCTCTTTCTTTGTGTTTTCCCTTTTCTAATTTCTCTTCTCTTTCGTTTTGCACGAGCTTTTTTGGCTTGGATTTGTTCTTGAAGACTCAACATGTGAGAAGAACCATAGGAACTTATGCTTGTAATTTATTACCACTTTACCCATGTAAAAGTCTAAATGACTTGGAATCTTATGGATACACCTACTTGATAGATTCGTGGAAAACTAAAACTTGTGATTGAGGGAGTATCTCCTTACTTTTAGATGCTCGATTGAAGGGAGCCAAGAATTCAAATTTGAATTCAACTTCTTGCTCACTTCATATATAAGATGTATCTAAGAAAGTCCCGGTACAACAGTCCATTCTCCCGAGGCTAATTTCATCTATCCTTGAGTGTGTGAGCTCTACTCCATAGCCTACACCTCTGAGTACCATTTGGCAATGTCTATCATGCCAATGGGAATGTACATCAATGTGAATTAGTACATATATTTACACCTATCACTTCTGTGTTCTCAGAGTATACTACTTCAAGTCTGTCAACTTCAAAGAGGCATATCTCAGTGCCTACTGCACCAAATCAAGTGATTCAAAGCTTCGTAGATCCAGCTCAAACCATACTACAAGCATACAAAGCTTGAAGAAACTTGGTTCAGCCAATCTCGAGAAATCACCGTCGAAGTGCTCACTGGTATTTGTCTGCATACTCCCTAAAAAGTCAGGGGTGTCCATAATTTTGCTAAAGTGATTTCTCCTAGTATAGTTTATCATTTTATCTCATTCCACTTGCAAATGGTAGCTTACTAAGCTAATAGAATACCTCTAGAAGGAATTTTTCCAATTGTAAGTGTACTGGTCATATTGAGTGAAAGACTGAGCAGGTGTCAATACCAAAATAGCAAGTTTTCTTAGATTTGTGAAGTATCAAGTAGTCTGTTTTGATTTGATCACTACACACATCATTTGCAAAGTACATATATGATCTCTTGGTATCATTTGGAAGCTAAGGGTGTCTACTAATCATATCTGGAGTCACTGAGGGCTGGTGCAAAGCAGGATTAGCAGCACCTACTCAATCTTCTGAAGGATCCATCCATCTTTCCCAACAGTGGTATCAGAGCAAACAAGGTAACATGGGAGATGGTTTTCCTTCATTCATTGACAAATTGGACATGAACAATTATCAAGCTTGGTCTCTGAGGATGAAGACCTATCTACAAGGAAGAAGTCTATTTGGATTCATCTCAGGAGATGAGGAATTGCCCTCATTCAAAGCAAGGGGTCTACCCACCAAGGAAGAACAAGAAAGGCTTAATACATGGTGTGCAAAAGATGAATTGGCAAGGTCTTATCTTCTTAACTCTATATCTGATTTCCTTTTACCTCACATAAGGAATTGTAAGACTTCCCAAGAAACTTGGGAAACCTTGTCATCATACTTTTCATCTAATACAAGGGCCAGGAAGAATCAATTGTGGATTGAATTCACAACCCTTAGGAAGCAACCAAAGCAATCAGTCTCAGAATTTGTGACCAAGATCAAGGATGTGGCAGACCAATTAGCAAGCATAGGAGAGGAGATTGAAGAGGAACAAATAGTAAGGCAAGTAACCAATGGACTAAAGGAAGATGATAGGTGGGAAAGCTTCACCACTGCAATGGATCTCTACATGGACATGCATACCCCATATCTTACAACTCTGATGGGCCAACTATTCACACATGAAGCAAAGTTCACAAAGGTTGGAGATACATCTAAAGGTAACACTCCTTCTGCCCTATATACTGACAAAAAGATTAAAGACAAAGGTAAAGGTAAAAAGCAAGAGGATGAAGGTTCTACCTCCCAAGCCAACTATGCAGGGAGAGGTAGATCTTCAAGAGGCAGGGGCAGAGGAGGTAAGCAAGTTAGGGGGAGACCCTACAATTCATCACCATGCAATATTTGTGGATTGTCTAACCACACCACAGATGAGTGCTACAGAAACTACAAAAATCAGAGAGGAAGAGGATACTCAAGAGGTGGATACTCTCAAGGCAGAGGAAGGTTCAACCAACACCAAGGCTACAATGGCTACAACAATAATTACAACAACAATTACAACAACAACCATAATGGTAACTACCAAGGAGGATTCAGAAATAGGAAAGACTACAACAACTACACAGAGGAGCAAGATGACTCCCTATTGATCATGAATATGACTTCCAAGTCAGGTATCAATGATGATCATCTGTTTTATATTGATTCAAGGTGTTCTAATCATGTAGCTGGCAATTTGGCACTACTCTCTGATCTTGAGGAACCCAAGGGCAAACATCAAGTACAGACAGGTGATGATACTAAGCATTCTATAGTAAAGATTGGAAATGTAAAAACTTGTGATGGTAACCAGAACCTATTGAGCAGGTACTTTATGTACCAACCATTACCAAAAACTTAATGAGTGTTGGTCAGATTGTGGAGAAAGGTTTGCAGGTCAGATTCGCTCAACATGGAGCATATGTGGAGGACCCAAGGAATGGATTCAAAAGGATAGCCAAGGGAGACAAATCAGGTAGATTATTTACTTTTGAGCTAGAAGACACCAAAAACATTGCTTTATACAATTACAAGGATCAAACACTTTCAGAATTAGAAATATGGCACAAGAGATTAGGTCACATAGGTGAAAGGACCTTAAAGCAAATGTGCAGGGATCAATGTGTGCTTGGGATACCTAATGTATCCAAGCAACACATGATTTACAAATGTGGTGCTTGTCAGTTTGGTAAGTCTCACAGATTGCCCTACTCAAGGAAAGGTTTTATGCATGAAGACTACCTAGACTTGGTGCACACAGATGTTTGGGGACCTAGCAAGGATCCCTCCATTTCAGGATCAAGGTACTATGTGTCTTTCATTGATGATTATAGCAGATGGACTGTGTTATACTTTATGAAGAACAAGGATGAAGTGTTTAATTGTTTCAAAAGATATCTTGCACTAGTTGAAAATCAAACAGGAAGGAACTTGAAGAAGCTAAGGTCAGATGGAGGAGGTGAATACTTCTCAAATGAGTTTGAGGATTTCTTGCAGGAAAGAGGCATCAAAAGGGAGATAACCACAAGGTACTCACCTGAACAAAATGGGGTAGCTGAAAGAAGGAATAGGCTTATTGTTGAAACAGCTAGGTCTATGCTTAATGAAAAGAAGTTGCCAAATTATCTTTGGGCAGAGAGTGTATCTACTACCACCTATCTCATAAACAGGTTGCCATCAAAGTCACTTGATGGAATGGCACCTTATGAAGCTTGGCATGGTAAGAGACCATCATTGGATCATTGCAAAATTTTTGGTTGTATAGCATATGTGCATATTCCCTCGCAGGTAAGGGGAAAGCTAGACCCTAAAGCAGAAAAATGTATTTTTATTGGTTATGACTTGAATCAAAAAGGGTACAGATTCTACAACCCAACCAATAAAGGGTTCAAGGTAAGCAGAGATGTCATCTTTGATGAGAATGACTCATGGTATGAGAATGAATGCAGGAAGGTTAGTCTACCTTATGATTTGGAAGAGGAGTTTCCAAAACTCTCAAGGGAGGAACCAATCCAGAAGGAAGACTCAAGTTCAGAAGATGATGACACAATCAATCTTCAAGAATTCAAGGCATGCAAGTCCAGAGGCAAGATGAAGATGAAGAAGCTTGAGGATATACCAGAATCTTCAACTCAAGCAATAAGGAGATCTCAGAGAGAAAGTAAGAAACCTATCAGATATGGGTATGATACATCTCTTGTAACTAAGCATTCAATTTATCTTGCAAAGGACTTGTTAAGTGAAGAACCAGGTTCATATGAAGAGGCAATCACCAAACCAGAATGGAAAGGAGCTATGGATGAAGAAATAGAAGCTCTCAAGGAGAGTGACACATGGGACTTGGTACCCAAGAAGGACTCTATGAAGGTGATAGGATCCAGATGGATCTACAAACTAAAGAGGAACTCTGATGGTACAATCAATAGGTACAAAGCTAGGTTGGTAGCCAAGGGTTTTGCACAAACCCAAGGCATTGATTATGAGGAGACATTTTCTCCTGTGGCTAAGATGCCAACAATCAGAGTATTGGTGAGTGTAGCTGCATCCAAAAATTGGAACATGTACCAATTAGATGTCAAGAATGCTTTCTTGAATGGATGGATATCTGAAGAAGTCTACATGTCACAACCACCTGGTTATGAAGATCCCAAGAAGGTAAATTATGTTTGTAAATTGAAGAAGGCTCTATATGGATTGAAGCAGGCACCTAGAGCATGGAACTACAGGCTGACAACATACCTCCAAGACCAAGGGTTTACTATGAGCAAGGCAGACACTTCATTGTTTATCAAAAGGAGCAATTCAGAGGTAATCTATCTCTGTGTTTATGTTGATGACATCATCATTACAGGTAATGATGTCCAAGGAATCAGAAGCATAAAAAATCAGATGATGAAGGAGTTCAAGATCAATGATCTTGGATTGTTGAAGTACTTTCTAGGACTTGAATTGGTTTATACTAATTCAGATATATATATTACTCAGAAGAAGTATGTGCAGGACATGTTAAAGAAGTTTGGCTTGCAGGATGCAAAAGTCTCAAGTACTCCAATGGAGGTCAACCTAAAGCTAAGTGCTCATGAAGGGGATGAAGTCCAAGACATTACAGGATATCAAAGTATGGTAGGTAGTTTGAATTATGCTACCTTGACCAGAATTGACATAGCATATGGAGTTAGTGTGCTAAGTCAATTCATGCACAAACCAAGGGTACCTCACCTTGAGGTTGCAAAGAAGATCTTGAAGTATCTAAAGGGAACTCAGAACCATGGTTTGTACTTTCCTTATACATCAGATATTGACATTAAAGTGTATTCAGATGCAGATTGGGCAGGATGCAAGGATGATAGGAGGAGCACATCAGGATACTTATCTTTTGCAGGTGATAAACCTATTTCTTGGTCAGCCAAGAAACAACCAACAGTGGCATTGTCATCCACTGAAGCAGAGTATAGAGGGCTAGCCAATGCCACTCAAGAAGCTATTTGGTTAAGCTTTTGTATACTGAACTAGGCCTATACACTAGGCCCCCAATTATCTTTGGAGACAACACAAGCTCTCTCCACCTTGCAGCTAATCCAATATATCATGCTAGGACAAAACACATAGAGGTTCATTACCACTATGTGAGAGAGAAGTTGCTTAGCAAGGACATTCAGTTGACCTATGTGTCTACTAATATGCAATGTGCAGATTTACTCACTAAAGCTTTGGATGGAAACAAATTATGCATATTCAAATCCATGATTGGATTGCAGGATGTGATTGAAGATTGAAGATGAAGACTTAAGCCAAAGTGTTTGGCTTGAGGGGGAGCTGTTGGTGTAATTTGCAAGTTCACAGGCTTGGATTTTTTCTTGAAGACTCAACATGTGAGAAGAACCATATGAACTTATGCTTGTAATTTATTACCACTTTACCCATGTAAAAGTCTAAATGACTTGGAATCTTATGGATACACCTACTTGATAGATTCGTGGAAAACTAAAACTTGTGATTGAGGGAATATCTCCTTACTTTTAGATGCTAGATTGAAGGGAGCCAAGAATTAAAATTTGAATTCAACTTCTTGCTCACTTCATATATAAGATGTATCTAAAAAAGTCACGGTACAACAGTCCATTCTCCCAAGGCTAATCCTTGAGTGTGTGAGCTCTACTCCATAGCCTACACCTCTGAGTACCATTTGGCAATGTCTATCATGCCAATGGGAATGTACATCAATGTGAATTAATACATATATTTACACCTATCACTTCTGTGTTCTCAGAGTATACTACTTCAAGTCTGTCAACTTCAAAGAGGCATATCTCAGTGTCTACTGCACCAAATCAAGTGATTCAAAACTTGGTAGATCCAGCTCAAAGCATACTACAAGCATACAAAGTTTGAAGCAACTTGGTTTAGCCAATCTCGAGAAATCGCCGTCGAAGTGCTCACTGGTATTTGTCTGCATACTCCCTAAAAAGTCGAGGGTGTCCATAATTTTGCTAAAGTGATTTCTCCTAGTATAGTTTATCATTTTATCTCATTCCACTTGAAAATGGTAGCTTACTAAGCTAATAGAATACCTATAGAAGGAATTTTGCCTATTGTAAGTGTACTGGTCATACTGAGTGAAAGACTGAGCAGGTGTCAATACCAAAATAGCAAGTTTTCTTAGATTTGTGAAGTATCAAGTAGTCTGTTTTGATTTGATCACTACACACATCATTTGCCAAGTACATATATGATCTCTTGGTATCATTTGGAAGCTAAGGGTGTCTACTAATCATATCTGGAGTCACTGAGGGCTGGTGCAAAGCAGGATTAGCAGCACCTACTCAATCTTCTGAAGGATCCATCCATCTTTCCCAACATTGATGACAACGCTCCAAACCATTACATCGATGTAAGTGATTCTTTTGTTTTTGATTGATATATAGTGAGATAGAGAGAGAGATGAAAGAAAGAGAGAGATCTAGAGAAACATATATATATATATATATATATATATATATATATATATATATATATATATATATATATATATATATATATATATATATATATATATATATATATATATATATATATATATATATATATATATATATATATATACAGAGAGAGAGAGAGAGAGAGAGAGAGAGAGAGAGAGAGAGAGAGAGAGAGAGAGAGAGAGAGAGAGAGAGAGAGAGAGAGAGAGAGAGAGAGAGAGAGAGAGAGAGAGAGAGAGAGAGAGAGAGAGAGAGAGAGAGAGAGAGAGAGAGAGAGAGAGAGAGAGAGAGAGAGAGAGAGAGAGAGAGAGAGAGAGAGAAAGAGAGAGAGAGAGATGAAATAGAAAGAGAATGAGATAGAGAGAGAGATGCATACATATATATACACACATATGCATACACATACTCACATACATATTACATACACACATGCATATTACATATACACTCACATACATATTACATACACACATGCATATACATACATATACATATTACATACTCACATGCATACACACATATACATACATACATGCATATTACATACAAACATGCATATTACATACACACATGCATATTAGATACACACATGCATATACATACACACACATATTCATTCTCATACTCACATACATACATACATGTATACACACATATACATACACATGTGTACACACACACATGTATACATACACACATGCATATGCATACATACATACACAGATACACACATATTTGCATGTACACACACCCATACATACATGCACACATGCATATTACATACACACTCACATATGTATACACACACATATGTGCATACACACATGCATATGCATACATACATACACACACATATGCATGTACACACACACATACATACATACACACATGCACATTACATACACACTCACATATGTATACACACACATATGTGCATACACACATGCATATGCATACATACATACACACACATATGCATGTACACACACACATACATACATACACACACACATATTAGTACACACTCACACATATTAATACACACACATGCATACATGCACATACATATACACACACATCACATATACATACACACATAGACACATACACACATACACACATACACACATATACGTGTTTTAGGGTTAGGGTTTTAGGATTAGGGTTTTAGGATTAGGGTTTTAGGATTAGGGTTTTAGGATTAGGGTTTTTGAACTTCTCTTTTCTTTTGTTTTGCAGGAGATTTTTGGCATTGATTCTTTGGAATTTGACAAGAGACGATGTCAATTGGGCTTTGATGAGAGCATTCAAAAGAAT
>CM035430.1:112510303-112517803 GCA_020310875.1 Ceratopteris richardii
CTTCAATTGATGCATATCATGGCACTTTTGTAAAAAAGTGTAGATTGCATCTTTATTCCTATCTCAGTCATCCCACATAAAGGTAGGTCGCTTCAAGTCTTTTAGGAGGGGAGCTTCCCTAGAGCTCTCTCCTTTGTGCTTCGTAGGAAGAGAAGTATCTTTCCTAGTAATCTCTAGAGGAGTAGGAGGGGTTTCTCTTTTTCCTTCGTAGCTAGGAAAGAGGTGATGTTAGTCTCAAGTGAGATCATTTGACACTTTAGCTGCTGGATGAGAGATGTGATGCCACTAAGATCTCTCTCTAATTTAAGGGTTTGCTCTTTCAAGTCCATGAATTGATCATGAGTGACAAACTCATCTAAAAGTTTCCCATATGTATATTCTTCTTGTTGAGGCTCTTTCTCTTCTAAGTTTTCCTCTACTTCCTCCCCTAATTCTACTTCTTCCATTCTAAAATCAGGATCCTCTAGTTGCTCTTTAGATGTAGAAGTGTGTTCAACTACTTGTTTCCCTTTAAATTCCATGTTTTACTTCCCTTCCCCCGTTTGCTAACTAGAGTATGTGAAAATGAATGGAAGTAAATCTTAAATATGCAAGAAGAAGAGAATTATATCACAAGAGCACTTCCTTGGTACAAAATGAAGCCGCGGAAGCGAAATCCAAGTGATCCTTGAAGCTTTAGGTTGCTAATTTTGAATCCTCGCCAGGCCCAAACAAAAATTGGAAATGTCTGGTTGGTCTGTGGAGGTTCTAATCACCAAAAACCAACAAGAACAATGCCAAAACCATGTAGCAATAGCCCCCAACTAGGCAACCTGAGTAAAACTGAACAACTTTTGAGATTTGACAATCCTCGCCAGTCCAAGAAATGTAGCCCAACACCTGTACTTCAAAGATATAAATCTATGCCAAGTTGAATTTGGACACCAGATGATGAAAAACTAGCTCTGTAAGTGACCGCCTAGTTGCTCCTGAAGCACTGTAGAGAGATTTTGGTTGACCAAATCTTGTCCAAATCCAACACCGATGGTCTCTGAGCGAAGCTTAGGAGTATAGCTTCGTAATGTGACAATTCAACGATGGTCCTTGTCATCAAGTGGATACACTAACATGGAGCTTCTCTGATCGATTAACCCCCCAGCCACATACCATTCTATTATCTTTTCAATTCCCTCACAAGGATCCCCCCAAATGCCTACACACATGGATGCCACATGACACTCATGTGTGAACCCATCTATATCAAGCTAAGAGGTAGTTCATACCTCTTACTTAGGGGCTCTCCACATAACAATATTGTTATGTGCAAAGCCCCTAAGTAAGAGGTATGAACTACCTCTTACTTAGGGAATCTCCACATAACACCACCAAGACTTGCTCCCACAGCTTCAAGGCATCAGCCACTAGACTATGCGGGTTCAGATACGAAGTTGCCACTTCGTATGGAGTGAATGATAGAGGAATTTGCATTTTGAGTTGTTACGTAGGTACAACATACTGGTGTCATTGTGCCAATTTCTTTTAATGTGTATAAATGCTATTGCTATTTCAGCTCTTAAGTGTGAATACGTAGATGATGACACAATATAGTTTTTTTTTTAGAGTACGAGAATTTTGAAATGTATAGTGAGTTGGACTTGAACCAAGGCACTCTACCCATGGCACTCAAGACATTCTAGTACACCACACTCGTTTGTACCATCGTATTTTTAGACTTTATAAAGTCTCCAATGTGAAGGCAGCATCGGAGTCTTGAGTGATTTGTATGGTCATTAGTCGAAAAAGATATCGATCCTTTTTTTTTGAATAAGCAGGAAAGTTTAAATTAACAGAAGAAGATACATTTTGTGTTGTTAGGGCAGGAGCCACTAAGATACAAAGTTAACATCATAGAGATTCGTTTACAAGAATACTGAGAGGAGATTAAGGCTCTCCATCTTGAGAACTTGCTCTCAGAGATCACCCTAAAAATATCATAGTTAGGATTGAGAGCAAAGGTGATTTTCTCGATACAAGTAACAGATGCTTTTTTAAGCTTTACAGGAAGGGAAATGAGAAAATTCCTATTTCCTTTACGCAGGTTGGTATCATTCCTACTCAACCATATGGTCCAAAGAATATGACCTCTCCATATGTTCCAAAGTAAAATATCCATATTCCTGCAGCACCAAAAAAGAACATCCAATTTGTTTAATTGGGGGAATCCATTGGTCTGCAGATGATTCTCCTTTTATCATTGGTTGACGCTAAACCGTGCATACGTCGGTACATAGAGAGAGAGAGGAGAGACTAAAGAGGGAATGAGCCTCGAGAGCCTCGAAAGAGAGGAGAGACTGAAGAGGGAATGAGCGTCGAGAGAGATTTTGAAAGGACGAAAGCCCACGTATAAAACAAGGGAATGGTTAGTTAGGCCAGGGCGCCTTGGTATGGGTGTCTTCCAAGAACTGTAGCATCCGCTTCGCTCAGATTCCCCCAACCCCTGTCACCAATCTCAGCCGCTAACAAACTTCTTCCCTGGACTTTCATAAGCTTCCTCTGTATACAACTCCAATTCAAATACTATAAGACGGATTGTAGATACTCGCACGTGAGCTATCGAGGGAAGAGAGAGATAACACGAGAGAGAAGAGAGACGAAGAGGCGAATCATGATACACCGTACGGGTTTGGGGCCACTGAAGGATGTTATCATCATAGGGAGAACTCGGAAGCAGTTGACGGTCTGCTCGCACGTGAGGACTCCCGTCTAACAAAACCGTTCCCACACGACGGCACTCATGGGCCATCGCCATGACGGTGCGCCACAATAGCCATAGCAGGCTTCAGCTCCCGTCGAGTGCTTCAGCTCTCTCCCACACACGCCGACGACCATGCTTGCTTCTCTTCTGTCTCGTATTATGTATACCGACGAGTAGTGTCGAGCAATCCTTATATGTTAAAAGTCCTACGGCATAGTGCATTGTGGGTGTCGCACGTGTCATAACGATCCCCATGAATATTCCGAGTTGTTCTACCTCCTGCTTCCTTTTAAACACTCCAGGACTCGTGCACATCGCTCCATTGGACGTAGGATACGAGCTTTTGCAGACGCGACACACTACACACAGACCGACATTCCCTCTGTCTCTTCCTTTCTCTCTGTCTAACTCTCTTTCTGTACTCGCAGTGGAATAGAAAAGCACGTACATGATCAACTGCGTCTGCTAGCCAGCCGCATTCATAGGTCCTTGCCTCTGCAGCGCGGTTGTTGTCTCTTACGCCACCCTTCATATTATACATCTGTCTCTGATTCTGTGTCGCTGCCATGTACAAGCCACTCGAGAACCCTAGCTGCCGTAAGCGCCGACGGAACGAGCGAGCATACAGCTTCCATACCTTCGGAGACCCGGGATGCCCCTGCGATTACGATGGGCCCTTTCGCAACAATATCCGTGCATTCCTTCAGAATGTTGCAGATCACGAGCACTATGACGTAGAAGGTCGACCTTGCTGGAGCATCCCGCTCGAAGTTGATGAGTCCCAGGGTGCACAAATCACTCTTTTCGTTGTCGAAGAAGACATCCATAATTCTCACCATCCTCATTGCGATCACTGCCGCTGCATAGGTGGGGTTCACTTTCGCTCTCATCTAAACCCTAATTATGATCATGCGAATCGTCCTGCTTAGTTTTTCTGCTTTCGGGTCTCATAATTAGCAGTCGTGAACTATTTCTGTGAAAGAATCAAGTTCTGAGACGTGGAAGCTAGATGCTTTTGTTCTCTTACATATTATGAACTTTAAAGTTGTCTATTGTAACATTCGAGCACCTCCTTTGATACTGCATCGTAACACGTTTTTACGCATATCCATGTCATATTGTTAAAGACTTAAGCGATCTGTAACGGCTCGCACGCTGTAAGTTCATCCGTCTTACCGTGGATGAAGTTTCCATGCGAAACAGGTTGGAGTCACCATTTGGTCTCGAGCCGACGTTACCATTTCATCATACCAGCATCGGACTTAGGGGATCCACCGCTTGGGGTAGTGGCTGGAGTTGCAACCTGCAAAATTTGCCCGAATTGCCATGATCCGATCTCTCCGAGCGCGTATACATGCTTTACTTGCAATGTGGGAGCAGTGCAGGGAAGCATCTTAGACTCTCAGACGCATCTCCTTCATGGAATACTACATTGCAACGGTTTTGGCCATCTTCTCTGCGTCAATGGACGGGAGAAAGGTTCAAGGTTGGCTTCCGGAAGAGAGATAGTCGACCTTTGGGATCGTCTGTGTT
This sequence comes from Ceratopteris richardii, assembly GCA_020310875.1. Lineage (NCBI taxonomy): Eukaryota > Viridiplantae > Streptophyta > Polypodiopsida > Polypodiales > Pteridaceae > Ceratopteris > Ceratopteris richardii. The sequence continues at coordinate 112,514,571 of CM035430.1, forward strand.
CCATGCTCCGTGCAAGGTATTGCTTTTTAACGAACAAGTCACATAAGAAAAATCAATTCAGGCATAATCTGGTCTGAAGTTACTGACGATGCTCTATTGCAGGAAAGTAAGCGTTGAGGACGTTGTAAAGAAGCGTACGCTGGAATACAGGCTTCTCCACTCTGTCGCTTATGGAGAACCCTGGTTTGGGCGATGGGGGTACAGTTTTGGACATGGAAGCTTCGGAATCACACAGCAAATGTACACCAAAGCTATCGAAGCCATCCGCGGCATGCCGCTCAATGTAATGGCTCAGCATTTTGCAAACGTCGATGAGGAAGTAATATCGATCGTTTCAAGATACCAGCGGATCAGCAGCCAAGCATTACAGACTGTCGGTGAGCTTGTTCGTTTCATGATGGAGCTGAAAGCCAAACTTCCTGTTCATCCTGTACCGAATACACACTTCCCCAAAATTAGCTTCAGCCAGGATCATGAGAAAAAGACCAACAGTATCAATGCAAACACGAACGGAGGGAGCAATACAAACGGTCGCAGTGAGATGCCATGCAGGTGGTCCGCGAAGCGTCTCGAGCTAGCAACACAGGTCATTGTAGAGGCGCTGAAGAACTGTGAGAAGAAATGGATGCCAAGACAGGATGTCCGTGATGCAGCAAGAGTCTACATAGGGGATACTGGTTTATTGGACTTTGTACTGAAATCCCTTGGGAACAGAGTGGTGGGGGGTCATGTGGTACGCCGAGCAGTGAACCCAATAACCAAAGTTCTGGAATACAGTTTAGAGGATGTTAGTAGTGGCGTTATCCCTATCAATGGGGGTTCTCTCTTGCGATCAGATTTTAAGGGAGCTCTTAGTACAAGCACATTTTGTGAAGTCGGAAGGGCGGAGGTGCAGAGAGACATCACCTATGTATATAAGAATGTCTTAGAGTGCTATAAACCGGCACGTAGCGGGTTGAAGAACGTCCTGACCGCCATACCAACAGCAGCTAGAATCATACTAGATACCAAACAGATGATGAAGGATTACAAAGGGGAGTTGACAAGGAAATGCGCAAATACTGAATGGGGAATGGATGATGACGAGATGATTAGAGTACTATGCACAGTGCAACTCAATGATGACGGAGTGCAACTCATGCTACACCAAGGCGATGAGAGTCTGCTTGGAGACGTTTTAGATGTACTCTTAAGCAGCGGCAGCAGCACAAGCACTGACGAAAGCTCGAGTATGGTGGGTGGTATAAACATCGGTAGGAGACCTGATCCACCTCCTGAACTGATTGTCTTACCCCCTCATGCAAGTGTCAGCGAGCTGAAGAGAGAGGCTGAGAAAGCTTTCAGGGATACTTACTACATTATGAGAAACTTCAAACTGGAGGCAGTCCCGTCCCTCCAAGGTGTAGATGACGATGACCTGCTCTTCGGGAACATGGAGTCTGGATCGCACGTAGTCGTCCAGGGAAGCGGCATAGATTTGGATAGCGATCTTCGTTATGAAGGGGGAAGCGAAAACTGGGTCGTGGATTGCCCCTGCGGAACGAAGGACGATGATGGTGAACGCATGATCGCTTGTGATGTCTGCGAGGTGTGGCAACATACTCGCTGTGGCAATATAGCCGACTCAGATCCGATCCCTCAGCGTTTTCTCTGCAGCAACTGTTCCATCGGCTTCTTCAAGGCGATTCTGTGAAGAATGATCTGTCATCCTTACAGTTACGGTCTCTCCCACAGATGTGCTTCTTCATCCACGAGCTGCCTTCCGCGAGAACACAATCTTCTGCGCTCTTTCTGATGTGACGAGAAGCCTTGGAACTAATATCAGGAACCGCTGATACTCGCCCAAGCCATCCGCGTGCATTGGTCAACCCTCGTTTACTAACATTAGGGAGTCTACTCCATTCCCTACAATGTATCTGACAATTTAGGTGTTGTAAATTATCTCCCATGCGTTGGCCGTGTTGTTCAAGTTTATGTTTAGTACAGCTTTAACGATTATCATCAGCTTCAGTATGGTCGATTATTTTGCTGAACTGCATTGCATCTGTGGATCTATCTTGGCTTATTATTAACAATCTTAATATAGTCCATGCACCAAGTGAGGCTAAGAAGGATCTTTCTTGGTTGCACGAGTTACTGAAGAAATTTATTGAACCCAAGTCGGACATACCTTGACGGCCTCTTATTTGGGGGAAGGAATAAGCGTGAAGAAATCTCTATCACCATAACTAGATGCAATTGATAAGCTGAAAGCCTTGATAGATATGGTCTGTATCTACCTATGATGGGTAATGCACTTACAAAAGTGGATATTCTTTAACTTCTGTTTTCTGAAAAGGAGGGGGTCTTCATTTACTTAACATAGCTAAATTTCTATCACCGATAGCTAAACGGAACTGCCAGTGTGAAAGGATGAATAAATCTGAATAACTTCTTCGATGATAAATAATGTGCAAATAGATCCATTACTGGGATAATAGAGCGGATATGCGATTCAATAGAAACGTACATTACAACATATCGGCCGTATATCGAGGCTTCTACCGAGGAAAATGAACGGGCACAATTTTGCTCCGATGTCAGTGTAAGGGTCGGTGTATGCGTCGGAACCAAAGCGCCAGTATCATTGTTAGTATAAGCATCGGTATAAGTGTCGGTATAAGCGTCGGTATATGCATCGGTATAAGCATCAGTATAAGTGACGGTATAAGCAACAACATAAGCCATGGTATGCCCCTATGCAAAATGTCGGTATAAGCATCGGTATGTGCCTGGGGATATTGATGCTTATACCATCGCCTATACCGATGACCATATCTGCAAATTTTTTTTGGGCAGAGTATGTTGTCTCTTGCTACAACAACATTCCCATGATGTTGTGTAGCAAAAGACAATACACTCTGCCCAAGAAAACCCGAGTACATGTGACATGTATGACATGCAACAAAAACATGATTTGATAAAGCAAAACATATTTTCAAATACAAAAGACATGAGAGAAATCAATCATGAACCATGTACAAAAAAATGAGACACATTGACATGACATTTATAAAAAACAACCAGAACACATGTATATGTGTGTATGCCTATATATATACATGTGTATGTGTATATGTATTATGTGTGTATATTTGTATATGTGTAAATATTTGTATGCAGTTTTAGAAACCCTAAAACCTTAATCCTAATGACCTAGACCTAAAACATGTGTATGTGTGTATTTTTGTGTA